>JAQFZN010001276.1:0-17203 GCA_034687075.1 Geophilus carpophagus | reverse complement strand
ACTGTTATTTTCATTATTTTTAACATAATTTCAAAATTTACACAAAAAATAAAGCATAATACAGTCATTTTTAATTTATATTGTACATGATATAGCTTTTGTTTGTGTTAACTCCAAGACTGAACAATGCCAAAACATTTTCATAGTTTTTTCTTTTCATCAGACAATGGCGAATTTACTGGGAGCAATGGAGCACTTGGACTATAACCTCCAAATAATGGAGATCATTATTAAACTGCATTATTAACAATTGTGCTGTTGTAAGCTACAAGAAAAAAGTTGTCTTTTTTTATTAAGCTATGACTCCATTTCTAGATGATTGTTAGTTTAGATAACAATTTTCTATAGCTTAATTCAACTCTAGTGTAAAATTATCCAGTTATTTCAATTTTCCTGCAAAATGTGCTAAAAGTTTTAAATTACCAGTTTGTGGTGCATATAGTGTTATACCCCATTCACACTGCATAAGCGAGAAAATATTTGAGCTAGCTTAGCTTAAATGTTGGGCTAGATTGTTCCCACTGAGATACGAGATTTAGTCTTATCCAGACACAATTAACCAATGATAGTTTTCCATTAAACACTTCTAGTGATCACCATTTTAAAAAATACCCCTTTGAAGTATGGTGTTTACCCAGAATGCATTGCACTTAGTCTAGCCAAAACAGTTAAGCTAGTTTCCCAAAGCTTAACTTAATCTAGTTTGAGGAAATTTGATCTAGTTTAACATAAGCTAGTAGTGTTCGCACCATATTATTTAAGCTAGACTAAGAAGTTAGTCTAGGTTAACTTTGCAGTGCAAATGGGGTATTATACACAATTTTACAAACCACACAGCCACCTTGCGTGTTATGTGAAATTTGAAAATCTAAAAATACTAAACTCACAATCAGAGCAACTTTATTTTCCTTCTCCTTCACTGCCTTAATAACTTGCCACTTAAATTCAGTGATACAGAATCCTAAAAGCCAGGTGACGTTGTAGGTGCATGTTATACGTGCAAGTTATATGTTGCATGTTTTTTTTTTCAAAAATTAAAAAATCTATGTGCTATAAGCAGGTATGCATTTTAGTTGAGTGTGTTATACATACTAAAATAGGTAACTGAATATTGGCTTATTATTAACCATGTTTGCTTCTACACTTCACAGTGCCACCCATGTGCAGAGAGGCACCCAAGTTTAATGAAAAATATTACAAATCAAAGTATTAAAATAAAATTTTCATAATTTCAAATCCAAAAAACAATATTCTGATGTGACAATAAAAATGAGATTTTTTATTTCATTATCAAAAAAGGCACCTGATATTGTTAGCCCAGGGCTCTAAAATGTGTTAAGACGATCCTAACACTTCATCTCCTACCTCTGAGTAGAGATGTGCGCTGACTCAGCTTACCCAGCGTGTTAGCCTCCACTGCCTTAATAAGTCCAGCTGGCGCCGCCGATCTTGCTCTTACCGCAAGCCGCAGCCACCGAATTTATTGCAGCTGCAGTCGGCTAAGGGTAACATTGTTTTTCTTTTTACTTAGTGATGAAAAAACTTAAAATCTAGGAAGGTCTAAGGTTTCAACTTTTTTTATCACTTATAAGTTATAACTTTTAACTTGGTGCAAATTAAAACTTATAACTTATACATAGAGGTGTACACCAAAAAATTTTTTTTTAATTTTTACTTTGTAAAAATTAAAGAAGAATAATTAGGCTTATTTTGGCAGCTTAGCCGCCAGCTGTCAGATATTTTGACACCATCAGCCGCGCCAGCCACCGCCAAAAGATAAAAATTCAGGTACCCATCAGCCTGCAAAAATGGCTCGACACACATCCCTACCTCTAATTTGTAAGTAGAAGGCATACACATCGACACTAAAATTGTATTTGTTTCTATTTCTAAATAAATATATACCAAAGTAAAGCGGAGAATCCCTGTTGGCAATGTTATCATCGATGTATGGTATACCAAGCGTATAAACAGCAGTCCATCCAATTCCAATTAACAAAAGACTTATAAACAAAATGCCCAGAACCAACGTGGTAGTACTCGCTTTTCCAATATTCCCTTCCTCACATGATGCAAGTGGCACCAGTGGCGTTGTTTTGGCAAAATCAGCTGAGCTATCATTGAAGTTACTCGTACACAAATACTCATTTGTCACCCTCTCATTATCCGCATGGATTGACAAACTGTCTACCATTTGCTTTCCAAATAGAAAGTGTGGTAAAGTGCAAAGAAACGATGCAATTGCAAACAGAAGCATCCCACATGCGATCCAACGTGGACGATGTCCATGTCCTCCATAATATGTGAGAACAAGAGCTGCACTAATCTGGCCTACCTCCGTCGCTGACATGATGATGCCAGTTGTTTTGCTTTGAATTTGAAAGAGTTTTTCTATTGTTGTAAGCACACTCACAAAGTATGTGTAATACATGCCCTGCAACACTGATGCAAGGCAAAATACAACCAAGAAAACATTCTTGTTCGCACAACCACGCATCCATTCTGGCTGCCATGGTCCGAAGCCACAAACGTCGTCTTTTGCAGTGTCCTCGTCCTTATCGTCATTAATCGGTTTCCTTTTCGCATTTACGCATTGGCCGTTTATTCCTGGAGAACGCAACGGTTGGGCACAGTCTCCATTGCTGTCTCCCTCTTCAAGCGATTCTTTAATCATAGCTGATTTAAACTGCTTCTGTGAATGATAGAAAAAGAATTTGAAAAAAAATCAATCTCAGATAGGATTTGTGCAAACAATTCATGCAATGAGGTTATATAATAACGTAATTTTCTCTTATAAATTTTTTTTTTAGGTTTTAATTAAAAGCAACTATCCACTTATATAATTTCAAATGATTGACCTCTATTTCTGCAACCTTTAATCTATAGAATTTGCTCATTGGATGACAGTGGCAAGTGACTATCAAAATTTAAAAAAAATTTAAAAAATTAAATTTTTTTTAAGAAGTAGAAATTTTAATATAATTGTTATATCATTTGTCACCTGTCTTGGAACTGTTTGAAATGTATATTGAAACTAATCTGCATGGGGGAATGTATTATAGACCTTGAGATATGAAAAAAAGTATTCAAAAACGATATACTTTTTATTTTATTAGAAGCTTCCTCCTTCGAGTGTCAATGAATTATATTTATGCTTTTATTATACAGTATTATTATGCATAATAAAAATAATAGTTTATATCTGTGTTTAAGGGTAGTTGTACTCTTGTATGTTGCAATAACTGCATTATAGATGAAGTGGTTGTATTTACAATTCATATTGTCTAATGTTATGTAATGTGACATAACTGAATAAAATAATTTTGTAGGAAAAAATTATAAATTTAATTTGGAACAAGAAAAAAAATGTTACAATTATTGATATAGTGATAAACAATGATTACTTTTTATATTTAATAATAGTACATACAGTATAACACACTTTCTTGATAAAACTGGAAACGGCCGGATTGAGGTATTGCAGGACCCACAGCACAAAAAAATTTGCCCCCCCAAGTTTAATTTTAAAAAATTTAAAAAATACTTATTATTATCTCTTTATATACAGTGACTGACAAAACTGTCTCAATGTTTGCTACTTTCACAATTATGATGCTGTAACTTTTTAAATATTAAAAATATATTTTTTTTAAATTTAGTATTAAATTCCTGAATGTTTTTACTACAGAATGGTATATTTTATTTACTAAAAATAACTATTACCTATGGAGAAAAAAATATTTAAAAAGTTTGGTCACTAAGACAGTTTTGTCTCTAACATTGAGACACTTTTGTCTCTTACAGAAAGCATAAAATAATATAAAAAATTATAGATTTAATATTTTGTGTGACTACCAGCAAGTTACAGCATCATAATTGTGAAAGTAGCAAACATTGAGACAGTTTTGTCAGTCACTGTATAATAAATATAAATACGTATGCGACAAAGAAAAAAATTACTTACAAAATTAAAAATATATATTATATTTCCGATTTAAACACATTCATCCACATCAAAAACATCAAAATCATTATAACATTTTTTTCCCACTTCTTCCCTACCCCCTGATAAACAACTGCTTATTTTGCTTATACGTAAATCCAGCCCTGAAACTGGATACAAAATAACATTTTATCAATAATAGTAATCACTGTTCTGGATGAATGTGACAAACCAACCAATTATTTGTATGTGGCATAAAAGAATGATCAATTGACTCATACTTTTACATAACAGTTGCAATAAAATTTATCTGTTTTAAACTATGTTGTATTCAGACATGTCTGTTCCTGATATACTCACCAACACCTGTTATCTCTTTTGTTTAATTCTTCAACTTTTTCTACACATCATTTCTTTGGTACTAAGTTATGCATTGTTTGTTTGATGAATCAACATTAATTATCAGCAACAATTGTAAGCAGTCTTTGAGAGAAATTCATGAAAGCAAAACATAGGAAAAGAATTTAAAAATGCAAGAGGAAAGATAAATTGGTTTTTAATCAATATAAATCCTGTAAGAGAATTTTAGAGTTATATTCCATTGTATTATAATTTAATTTAATATTTTGCACTGTTTGTATATTTTAAGATTTAAGAGTGAGATGATTATAAAGACACTCAAAATAGATCATTCTATAAGATTTTTGTAAGAGTGGGAGGACAATAAATTAAGATGGAAGCTTGCTTTGGATTGCCAACTTAGTACAAACACTCTTATTACATTTTTATCATATGTCATTAAATCTTGTAGGGATATGATGTCATTATAATGCTTGTTATTGAAAATTCAATGTGTAAGTGCACAATTCTGTGCTATTATTATCATTGTGGTAGACTCAATGCAAACTTTCATAGGGAAAGCTTTTCTTAGAATTACTTGCTGTTTATAGTTATGAATCTTTATTTTAAAGTAGGGGTATACCCAAGTAGCATATTGACACTTTGTATTGCCTAAATTTCGTATGCTCGTATCTTGATCTGGCCTAGTAAAGCTGTCTGTATTGTTTCAACAGGGGAAAACCCCATTTTTTAATTTTGTACACTATTATGTATTATATCCTGTCATGGTATGAGTCAAGACAACATCAAATTAGGCTGTGGTTAGCTCAGAAAAAGTAGGCTGACTGTAAACAGAATGGCACTTCCATGTTAATTTGCGATATCTCACCATCCACTAATCTAAATTCAATAATATTGACAAATCTAATGAGCTATGGTTTTTGAAGATTAGTTTAGTGGATGTGTAGAAAAATTTCCCAAGCAAGGTTATCATTTTAGGTGCCATGTTGGAATGAGAATACAAAGGGAATATCATAAAAATAAAGAAGCCTCTGAGCCAAGTATTTTAACCTAGAAAATACGAATTGCGTAATGCCTCTGGATTAGCTGTTTGAAAAATATTGGTATACAGCTTTGTATTATTTATGAATTCAACCGATAATAAGAGGCAATAAGCTTACGCATGTATGTGAATATGGCTTTACCAACAAATGCATAAAAGTTGGTAAGAAAATCTTGTTCAGCCAAATTTTTTTGAGCATGCGCAAATAATTGTTAAACTGGAATCTATCTTGCCACAGTCTCCGTTTTCTCCCACTTCAAATTCGATGAATGATTTTGATTGTGAACAGTTATTAATTTGAATTTAGAATGATGTAGAAAATGCTTAAGGTGATGAAATTTAAATTAGAAATTTATTTTAAACTTGGTAACATGCAACACAAACACAATAGCTGCGTTCAGAGTTATAAGCATAAGTCAAATTTCACTTATGTAAGCCAAAGTTAACTTATGATAAGTCAGAAGAATCGTGAATGCACCAAAAAAATTCTTGTAAGCAGAATTAATCAGCCATTTTACTCTGTCATCTGGTGATGTTCTTCAAACAAAATGGATGTGAGACATAAACCAAATCGCAGGTGTCTATTTTGGATGAGAAGTCAAATCATAAGTCAAGAGATAAGTCACAGATGGAGCGACTTATCTAAAAGTGACTTATCCCAGATGGCTTGTGTGTGTGTGACTCCAATGACAAAAATTACATCATTTCCGGTTACCCATAAGTCATTTCAGCCAGATCAGCCATTTGACTTTGAACGCAGCTAATGCTTCTTCTATTCATGTGTGATAATCAAAAATTGTTACAAACTGAAAATCAAATGTTGGTACGAACTTACAAACAAACCAACTTTCTGTTTATATGATGATAAGCTAGTTAGTTGTTCCCAAGTTTTTCTTAACTATTAGATTATAAAAGTAGAACTAAACAAATTGCTATATTAAGACCTATTTATTTATTTATTTATTTGGCTTTTTACGATTACATTAATCAGAACTGAATTAGATGTGATCTAATTTAATCAGTTTTATATCTAGATTTCTAGATTAGATTCAAATAGAAAAGTTTTGTTAAGGTTACTTCATCACTAACTTTAATGCATACTAAAACTTAATGCATAATATGAATCCATATAAACACCATTTGTATGGATTCAATACCATAAATGAAATCAATACAAACACATTAAAACCTGTTATATTTTTATTGATAATAAATTAATATAATAAATGTTAAAACTTGAATACTTTATGAGTTAGGTTTTATACAATTCCTGATAAAGATGGTGAGTTTTTAAATTTTTTAAAATTTAGTTTAAAATTTGTACTATTCCATTCCATCATGTGACCAGGATACTTTGATCCACTGCACCCAAAACCAAACTTCAAAGTATCATATTTACATTAATAGCAATTTCAAACATCCTTACACACATAAAACAAATTACAACACATTTTTGTAAAATTTTATCTAAATATTTCACATTTTATTTTGGAAAAATTTCTATTTTAAAAAGCTCAATGCTCAATGAATAAAGTAGAATTAACTGAGCATTAAAATGACTAATTAAAACATGTTAAAAGTTGCTATAATACATTCATAATTAAAAACTGGGTTAAATGTATATAAATTTAAATGATAACACTAAGAAGAAAAAAAAATTAAACCTAATCTTATCACAAAGCGCAACGGCTTTTCTGAATATCAAAACAAGGTCACCATTAACTAAAATATTCAAGAAGATTGAAACTCAAATGGATCAAAGTTGATGATGCGAAAATAATATGTTTACGATAAACAAATTGAAAAGTTAATTTTTTCGTCTCTAAGGGCATCATCGCTCTGCCATCAACTTGTATTGACAGACCTTGTTGCTAGGAGACTGGGTGCAGGTTTTACATCATCCAGAAATAGAGTTCAACATTCATTAGTTGCTACACACCCTCGCACTGGCGACGCCAGATCCAATGACACAAAATTAAGGATAGAGAGGGCAGATTGGCAGACTGTCATGCAAATGAGCAAAGGTCAATACAGAAATTAAATTTTTTTAATAAAAAATATTAAAGTTGATTACTTGTTCTAATCTTTTAAAATGATTTTCATTGAATTTTTTTATGCTTTTTAAGATTTTTTAAAATCTTTTAATGTTTTTTAAATATTTTTTACAATTTATTTTAGTGTTTTTTAATATTTTTTAGTATTTTTTTACTTTTAAAAATTTTTTTTAATGTATTTTTATGGTTTTGAATGTTTTTTAATATTTTTTACTAATTTTTTGGTATTTTTTAATTTTTTTGAAATATATTTTCATGTTTTTTAATTTTTTAAAAATGTATTTTCATGTTTTTAAATGTTTTTTAATATCTTTTGATGTTTTTTTGCTATTTTTACTGGTCCCTAAATACTAAAAAAATACCTGTTTATGGTTGATGCCTAGGGGTACTGTAGGGGTAATTCCAATTTAGACCCAGGGGTCGTAGTTTCACTTTCCCCCTCTGTAAATGTTTTTTTTTTTGTTTATGGTTTTAGTTTTTTTTTATGGTTTTTTGTTTTCTTTTTACCCACTGAGTTTGTTTTTTATTTATTTCTAAATTCCAAATAATTGTTGCTAACTCATGTAGGGGCCTCTGTATGGGGAAGTTGTGGATGAAATAAATAGTTGCCTTTCAAATAATACGCCTACTATCCATTCATTCTTGTTTCTATTTTTTTTCTTGGTTTAGTTGAAGGTGACTTTGTTTATTTAAAATTTTTTTGTAAGTTTGTTATACAATATATTAAATATAAATGTAAATAAAATTTTGAAAACATTTAAAAAATATATATTTTTTGTATCAGGTGTAAAATGATTTTTTATTTTTTATTTTTGATAGAGATACAGAGTCATTTTAAGTAGGCCATTAAAAAAAATCTGGTCACCTAAAGAAGAGAGAAAAAATAAGTGATAACTATCAGAACTAGCCTGAATGAAACATCCATGACCTTAGAAATATCTTAGTCCCTAATTCCAGCATAACTAAAAAAAATACTGACTTTTTTAAAGAACCCCTGGTCAAAGGAATATATTTTTTACCTTAAGAAAAAAGTTGACAGAAGAATGTTGTAAAAAAAATAATCTTTTTTAAACTCTAAAAAAAAATTCAAACTGGAAAAAAATATGTTGGATAGAAGTCAAATATTGAAAAAAACAAAAAATTAATGCAATAGGATTCAAATTGAGAAGTAAAAAATTCAAAAATTCAAAAATTAAGTCAAAAATTCAAAAATTCAGAAAAATTAAGAATTTAATTCGAAAATTGAAAATTTCAAACCCAAATTTAAGAAATCAAATCGAAAATGCAAAAATTCAATTTGAAAACTCAAAAAATCAATTTGAAAACTCAAAAAATCAATTTGAAAACTCAAAAATTCAATTTGAAAACTCAAAAATTCAATTTGTAAACTAAAAAAATTTAAAAATTCAATCCGTAAACTAAAAATTTCAATTCTAAAAAGAAGAAAATAAAAAATTCAATTCGAAAACTAAAACACTAAAAAAATCAATTTGATACTTAAAAAATTCAGATCCAAAACAAATTATTCTATAAATCTTTTATTAAAATAATTAAAATTTAATTCAAATACAGTACCAAAAAATACAAATTCTATTTATAATCAATTAATCTACTTGATAAACCTAGAAATAACCCCAATTCAACACGCTAGCCAAATTTTCCGAACTAACTTTACAAAAATAATCCAAGAATATAAAATACCGTATAATATCAACATTTCTTAACACAAATCTCCAAAATCAAAACAAAAAACAAAAATCTTTAAAACTTGATAAAATTTAATAAAAACAAAATTCCAAACATAAAACAAAATAAAAAAATGGCAGATACAATCATTATATATTCAAATTTTTATTTTTATTCGAGCACGTGGGTGCTGTCGCTGTGTTTATGTCTTGCGGAGGAACTGTAGAAGGTCATAGTATAGAGACAGGGAACCCAAGGCCGAAAGCAAAGTCAAACACGTTATCACACTCATTAAGAACCCAGAAAAATGAGCCGTGCACACTTGTGTGTGAGGGTAGAAAAACGATGCCTTCCTTTGGAGCTAACAATCGACCTTGACCACCAAAGCCAATGGAAATTGAGTGAGGGCACGTGGTATAGGTTGATACTTGCGGTGAGGGTTGCAATTGGGTCAGTGCAAGGCTCTTTATCCCTTTGTCAAGGGCAAACATACACCCCAATATATATAACTTTACTTCCTCCTCACGACCCCATTACCTCATTCTTGTCTTATGCAATAACCCAACCCTAACAAAGGTATTATTATGCAGGGTTGTAATAATATCTCGTTTTTTTTATAAGGGCTTTGGAAAATGTAAAAAATTGATTAAAAATTCGAAATATTTGGAAATTTCAAAAATTTCAATTTTATATTTGGAAATTTGAAAAATTTTAATTTTATATTTGAAAATTTTGAAAATTTCAAAAATTTTATCTTATTTTTGAAAATTTTGAAACTCTAATCTCAAAATTTTAGATTCTTAATTATCAAAGATCTTCATTTCAATGAAATTCTTAATCTTTTAAATTGGATTTTTCTATCAATTCAAAAACATGTTTTTATAATTTCGATTTGAATTGAAAAAATTATCATCAATTCAAACAAAACATTTTTAATCAAAAATTTTAATTTCCAAATCATCAAAAGATCCAATTTCAATCACATTTTCTATTCATTCAAACTGAAACCTTCAAAAAACATTTCAACAATTCCAATAATTCCTCACAATTTTCTAGCTTAACCAAAACAATTTTAAGTGAGTCTAAATTAAATTGATCTCTCATGTTTTTTTCATTTTATGATCAGATAAGCCAAACTTTTATTCTCTTTTTCCAAGTGACAGCTTTTTCTTTCCTTTATCCTCTCACAAAACCCCCACTACCCCTCATAAAACCGAAAAACGACCATAAAAAACAAATCATAAAACTACAGTGAATTTTAATTCAAAAAACTAACTTTTAATTTCACTTGTCAAATATCAAACTTAAATAAATACAAAAATATAAAATAAAAGAAAAAACAAGGAAGTGTTTTACTTAAAAAAAAAATAATTGAAACATTAATCAATAAAAATCAGGGATAATAAAAAATAAAAATGCACATACATTAACACTATTACTTAATAATGTCAATATAAATTATATAATTGCATTCATACACTGAAAAGAAAATTTAAATCATAAAGATTGCATTTTTAGATATTCATTTTATCCTCCTCTCTTAATGCTTGATTTAGTCCATCATTTTGTAAATAGGCCAAATCTCAAACTTCAAAGAAAAATAATAAAAAAAACAGCCTACATTTAAATCCTATAAAAATAATCTCAATATTAACATAAAATCATATCTAGTTGAACATAAATTTCATCTAAACCGAAAAAAAAACACTAACCAAACCGAAAAGCGAAAAAATAACAAATCGATCACGTTTTAGAGACACCTTATCCTAGCTACCATGGAAATACAATGGAACCATACACACAGTGAATGGCATCATCCCCTCATCGTACATCAGGTGCATGCTATTCATACCTTTCTCGACTCAATACTCACCCCTAATTCCAACAAATACAACTCGATTTTCTATACAATGTGCGATTTTCTTGCTTCAATCACGCGAAAATGTCAATTTTTATCCCGAGACATGATAAAAACTGGTGCTCGCATGCATGCGCCATTGTCTAATTGCGATCGGTGCGGGGGCGGCATGACTCGCGCGCGATTACATATGGAACAATTTCAAGAGTCGTTTACTCACTTATGATTTGATGTGTCCCTCCTTGGGACGCGTGATTGATCCTATATCGTCGCTGTTTCCTATCAGTATCATGTACATTTCCAAATTTAAACGTCAAGATACCAGCCCGACGTGGCGCGGCATGATGCTAACCTCTATGAGAAATACCTCATGTAAAAGAGGTGCCCTTTGGATATTTTTTCTTTGCACAATTTATCAGCGATTGAAAATTTTGCGATTAAAATAAAGGTTAAATTGCAAAGAAGAAAATGGTGAATGGAAAATTTCTTGTTTTTATTGATCATTTATGGTGACGAGAGTAAATGGATTAGTCGAATGTTGAGCAATGATGAAAGTAGAGGGAAGCTACGAAGCAGACGAAAAGTGCGAGAAATTTGTTTACTGCTTTTATTTCCACTTGATTCCGGTTGATGTTTTTTCGAAAAGTGTGGAAAACGTTGTTAATTGTAATATTTTGCTTGGTTGTGTCATTTAGAATGAAAAATAAACATAAGTTGTTAATCAGTTTGAAGTGTGTTGAAACGAATGATGTATCATATTTTAGTGAGCGTTAATGCTGCTTAGTGCCATCTTTTGAGAATTTGTAAAATTAAATGGATGTTTTCAGGAAATTTATAATAATTTTATTGCTTAATAAAAATATAGATATTAATGAATTTAATGCATTAAATATTTGATATATGAAACCGAATCATTTTCTATAATGCAAACTTCAAGCACGATTCACCAAAAGAATATTAAACAGATTTTAAATATTAAATTTAACTTATGAATCCATTAAATTGCTTTAAAGTCAATCTCAATCATAAAAAAGCACAAAATATATTTTGATTTAAACTCGATTTAATCAAACTCCTTTCAGGGGGTCATAATTTAACTGACATCATTTCCTGATGGCTAACACAGAGGTCGCTACATGATTACAAATATATCATACAAAACAGTTACACAGAACCAGTAATTATCCTCGAATGGCAGAAAACAGGACAATTATAACTCCATTTAATAGAAAATGGATGATTGATTGAGCTTGCATAAGCTAAGTACGTATTTATCCATTTATTTTATTCTATTAACAATAGTTTCTTATTCAGTCACCAGAGTAAATGGCACTTGATGTGAGCGCACGAGCGCAATTGTTATTTTAAACAAATGGCGACTGCTGCATGATTCGGAAAAATCATGAATCGATTTCTTTCTACAGTACACCCGACATTGTAAACTGAAAGCATATTTTGAAAATACTGTTCATACAGTTTGTTGAAAATTATCGATGTAGTCAATGTCCGCGATCGGTCAATGTCCGCGATCGGTCGACAGCGATGCCTGTGACTTTCGGTTGGCATCGCTGTAAGAAATTCGAAAATCCTTTGATTCCAGTTCGTGCAACAAAAACATCGTTCATTCGTGAAGCACTTCAGATATTGGATAGAGACAGTCAAGCTGTGATAGACCAAATCGAAAGGAAACAAATTCGCAGAAGTAAACGGAAATTGAAATTGAATAAATTAACTTGCAATCGAAAATCGACACCAATTCTAAAGTTCGGCCCCATTTGGGAATCGAATTTCATCTCAGCAACGAGAACTGTTATTTTGAGACACAGAAAGATTCAAAAGGATTATTACGAACGTCCCATAGATTGTTTGATAAGTGGGAAACAAATGCATCGATATTTGTAAATCAAAATATAAATAAAAAACGGAAATAACAAATTAATATTTACTTTTCCGAATTGATAATTACTATTCCTCTGTCATAGAAGTGAGAAAATGATAAGATTCGAAATATTTATTCGTATAAAATTGGATTTTTTAAGATTAATTTTGAATGTTATATTTATTTGAATCAAAATTTAAAAGAATGTAAATTTAAACAATATTTCAAAAAGAAAAAAAAATTTTTTTATGTAAAAGCGATGTAAAATAAAAAGTTGTAAAAGGTTAATCAATGTTCATTTTGTGCCAGTAAATATACATATAAATTCGTGACGTATAGTCACCTTGATCAGAAATTTGGTATGTATGCTCAAATCTATGTGATATGTGATCTGTGGTCAGAAGAGGATGAAGAAAATAGCATTTTGCAAGCTGATAACGAGTTGGGGATAAACATGTGTTCTCACCTCTGGTGGAACAGTGCTCAGTCATGGCGGGCCCGCAGCACATTAATTTGAATCAAATCCCTACTGGGATTGTAAATAAAAATTATTTTGAGAAAACAAAAATAAATTAAAGCTTATAGTTAACAAATTCAATTAATCTCATGTATTGTAACTCAATTGCGCTATGACATCAGATAGTAAATTGACACTAGATGGCGCTTTATATGAAATAAATTAACCAACATCCTATTATTAAAAAGAAATGAGAAAAATATTCTTTAGATTAACGAATAAATAACAAGAAAAAACAATTTTTGAATTCTAAGTATTTTAAAGGATAGTTATCAATATTACTCACTTTACCGAATTAATAAACGAAATGGAAATTTAACGCACCATCAGATCGAACATCAACCTAGCAAATGCGCCACAAGTTGGAAACAATACTGATTATCGCTTCTCGGCCTTTTGGCTAAGATCAAAGTGTAGTATCTGTTCTTATCAGCTTAATATCTGATATGGCTCTCACCGAGAGTCCAGAATATTAAACAGATTTTTGGAACCAGATAGGGTGCTTGGAGCTTGCTCCATCTCTATCACGGGTTGGCCTAGTATTGCAGTACTTCTAGGATCGGCCCACTCCCTCGGGAGAAAATAAATAAATAATAAAAAATAGATTTCTTTGTACACAATATTTTAATTGTTTTCATGTTTTTCTTTTCTATCTTTTGATCAACTGAATGTTGTTAGTGATGAATTTTACTGTATTAAAACCTACAGAAAAAGCAAACTTAATCTAACACATAAATATCACATGTAAATCAAATCAGAAATAAAGTTTCGTTTTAATCGAGATGACGTTGAAGGTGTCTTACGACCAATCAAATTGTACACAACCTAATTTCGTTTATAGTAACAAATGCACATAAACTAAACTATAAACCAGAAAATGCAAACAGCTTGACGTATCAAAATGGCGTTTTTCAACGAAGAACAATATGAGGAATGCGATCAAGAAAATCAAGACGAATATTGTGAAGGTGGATATCATCCGGTCGAAACTGGAGATTGTTTTAAGGACAGATATCATGTTGTTCGTAAACTAGGATGGGGCCATTCGGCCACCGTATGGCGATGTTGGGATGATCAATGTAAACAATACGTCGCGTTAAAAATTATGAAAAGTGCAAGTGACTTTACTCGACAAGCCTTGCAAGAAATCAAAATTCTTAAAACTATCGATTATGTAAATGAAAATGACCCGAATCGAGATAAAATTATTAAATTACTCGACAATTTCTCCATCTACGGCGAAAATGGATTTCATGAGTGCTTAGTGTTTCAAGTTGAAAATCAAGATTTACACCAATTTATTTCTAGTTTCGACAATTTTAAAATGCCATTAACGACTGCTAAGAGCATCATTAAGCAAATTCTACAAGGATTGGATTATTTACACACCAAATGCGGATTAATCCACACGGACATTAAGCCAGATAATATTTTTATTTCTGTGGATAAAAATGGCGTTTCTAAATTAGATAAATCGGAGATGAAAGAAGAAATCGTGCATACAATGGATACATTTTTATCGGAAAGCTATTTTAATTCAACAAAAAATCAATATAAATCTGATGAAAATGGCGATCAAAACTTGACGTTTGATAGAGTCAACAGTTGCGCAGATTTGTCTACAGTCGGCGATGGTTGTCAAAGCTTAGGAAATGCAGCATCTTGTCCTGATTTAAAATTACCCGAGGAGAAACCGAAAGTAGATGGCAAGATATCAATTAAAATAGGAGATCTTGGAAATTGTTTATGGCAAATACATCGTATTAATGGTGAAATATCATCACGTGAATATCGTGCACCTGAAGTTGTTTTAGGAGCTGGTATTGGTCCTGCTGCTGATATTTGGAGCACTGCTTGTTTATTGTTTATGTTCGTGACTGGTTGTATGTTAATTGATATCCAATCTGATAATGATTACCACCATTTGTCACTTATACTAGAATTGTTAGGCGATACACCAGAAAATATTGATTTCATTCGAAAGTATTCTGATGGTTCATTTGCTGATCTCAAACCGAAAGAGCTTGTTGAGTTGTTATCTGAAAATTGCGAATTGGATGAAGATGAAGTTGGTCAAATTGCTGATTTTTTGCAGTGGATGTTGGTTCTTGACCCGAAAAATAGACCAACGGCTAGGGATTGTGTTAACCATTCGTGGCTTGAGTTTTAAAATTTATAGTTTTAGTTAGAAATAAATTTATTTGGATTTTTTTAAATTATTTTTTAATTAACAATTAACAGCTAATTAATTAAAATAGTCAAAATCAAAAGAATCTGTACATTTTTTGCCAAGTTAACGGAATTTTATTTTTTTATTTTATTATATACTTAATTATTATATTCTATTTGTTTTGAAAAAAAAGAGCAATTGTTTCACTACCAATAAATAAATCCCTATCATTTTACACCATACTTGGTGCGCTTGTGTGTATAATGACAAAGCGCACCACCTTGTGATAAAATATTGCGACAAACTGCATGTGATTTGCACCATGTCTAGATCAAAGTAGGAAAAATTTGATTTGTCAATTTTAAATCAAAGTTTTAATAGATTGTGTCACACAATTGTAATAATATTGTTCATTAACCAGTTTTCAATTAATGAGGTCTTTAATTTCTAAAATTATAAACTTTGGATTTTATCGATTTCGAGTTTACAGGTTTAGCTTTGATGTTTCCTTTTAATTGAATGAAACATTACTGTAACTCTGTTCCAGACTTCTATATTTTAAATCTATTTCATTGTTTGTAGTTTATTTTTAACATTTCTTAGATGTTAAAAAAATAAATATTTTATTAATTTAACTCTGCACATCTTCTAACTCGATTTAATTCAAATTTTTTACTTCCATGTCATAAATTAAAACCTAATCCAATTTTATTTTCCATGTTATGTAATTTATTTTGATGATTGCTACTTGTTTCAATAGTGAAAAACTTTTACTGGTCAATCAAACGAATTTGTAAAAGTATGTCGTTCAAGTCGAAGTTTCCGTACAAAATCTAAAATAATTAAAAATTGTTAATAAAAGTTAATATTTTAATATATTTTTAATATATTTTAATGCAAGAAATTTACAGTAACAGACACCGGAAATAGGTGAAGAACCTGTTTAAAACTTATCGCATATCGATACAATTAAAGAAACTGACGTCACTGAACGTTTACTTCCATGTGTATGACGTCACTCAACGTTTATGCTTTCAAACTTTATATAAATTAATATCTTAATAATTGTATATCAACAAACTATTTGTGCATCAAAAATGGCTTTTAATACGAAATTTACCTTGAGCATGCCTAATTTAATTGAGATTTCTCACATATCATCTGCTGTATCAATGTGGATATTTGAATTTAATTTTAATAATAATTCCCGATGGGATTGGACGTTTGATAAAATCAATAGAATTCATAAAAGAGTTAAAACGCTGTGTATTCCTGAGTGCCTAAAACCTAAGTTGCAAATGTTGGTTAAGCTTATCGGAATCGAAGTAATGATTTGGTATGGACGTATTGATGATACGATCTTTGCGTTCGATTTTTCGGATCTCGACAACCAGAAATTATTTAGTCTTTTTAATGGACTTGTATGGACACCACAGGGAAAAATCAACTACGCCGAGTCATCTCAAATGATCTTAAAATTAGAAAACTTAACGCTTTTAGATAAATTTACAATTGCAGTTACGTATTGTGCAAACGATGTGGTTGAAAATATTTGGCAACAGATGTCTCACGATTTAAAAAAACAAATTATTGATAAATTCGATAATTTTAACTCGAAATATCCCATTTTAACCAATCTTTATGCATTTTTATTAAAGATAGATCTTACTAGAATGGAAAATGAAAGCATTACA
>JAQFZN010001275.1:0-17211 GCA_034687075.1 Geophilus carpophagus | reverse complement strand
TTTTATGTTTTGTTTTATTTCTAGGGTGTTCTATTTCTATTTTTCGCTGGTCGACTTGAAGAAATAAAAGGGAATACGAGTGAAGCCATTGAATGGCTTACAAAAGCTGTTGAGTCACAACGTGAATGGAAACAATTTCATCATTTATGTTACTGGGAACTCATGTGGTGTCATTGGTAGATTTAATTTTAATTATATTTCTTTATTTACTTTATTTTATATTTTTATTTTACCTTTGTTTTATGTACAGCTTTAGACGTGATTGGCCCGAAGCAGCAAATTATTCGAGTATATTAATCAAAGAAAGTTTTTGGTCAAGAACGACCTATTGTTATCAAAAAGCAGCATTCCTATGCATGATGGGAGATGATTTAAGCACAGAACAAAAAACTGAACTCCATTCATTAATGACGTAATTTTATTTAATTTTAAATCAAAATATATAATTTATTTTAAATATTTTTTTTTATGTTGTAGCAAATTACCTAAGTACAAACAAAGAATTGCTGGTAAGTCTCTCCCAATGGAGAAATTCGCAATTAAAAAATCGCAACGGTTTTTACAGCAAAACAATCGACTTATACTTCCAGCATATGTAGGAATTATTTTTTTGTTTGTGTGTTATATATTAAAGTATATTTTTTATTTAAAATTTAGGAATTGATGTATGTTTGGAATGCATTTTCAATTGTTGGTAAAAAAATTGAGTTATTAGATCCAATATTAGGTGATATACAAAGAGAAGAGAAAGTATTGGACCAGAATAAAGGTAATAATAATCTAATTGTCGAAATTATTATTTTTATTTATTGTATTTATTTTTAACTATATTTTACAGAAAGCAACGAGTTTTATGTGGATGATTTTTGTTTAATTCAGTTATTAAAGGGAGTTATTTTTAAATATATGAACAGTCCTTTACTAGCACAGGAATGTTTCAGAACAGTGTGGCAAAAGTATGTTTTCTTTAATTAGAAATATAATTAATTTATTTTAAATTTATTTTGTAAATTTTACCATAAAGTGAAAAGAAACTGAAAGACGATATTTACTTAGCGCCATTTGCATTGGTTGAACTCGCACATTTGTATATTGATAATGAAAATTTTATCGATGCTACACAGTTATTAGACGCAGCAAAGTTAGTGTTAAAAATTGAATTAATTTATTAATAATATGAAAATAAACCTCTTTTTTGTTTTCAGGAATAATTTCAAAGGAATTTCCTTGGAATCGCGACTTCATTTTAAAATTCATGCGGGTTTGACACGAATTCGTGTAAAACGTCGTTCTTCGAGTAGCGTAACTCCGACATCTTTATCTACGGATGGAACTAATGGAGAAAAAATAAATCCAATTCCTGTCGCAGGTGATACAAGCTCCGTAACACCCAATGGAAGTTCTTCCACTAATCTTTTTCCTTATGATACATATCAGCAACCGGATATTATTGAATAGAAATATATTTATTAAATATTATTAGTTTTTATTTTTCTAGCACAGGGACTATTAAATTAAATTTCTTTAGATATTTTTTTTAATTTTTGTTTGAAATTTTGTCTTTTTTGTTATCTGAAAAATCGTTAATATTTGGCGGGAAATTTCAAAATATTTTGTGCAATCTTTAGATTTAATTGAAAAAATGTTATTTTTAGTTTTTTTCTTATTTTTTGTTGATAATGTTATACTATTTCTAAAATTTATTGCATCATAAGAAATTGAAAAATTCAATTTGAGTATTTAAAACATAAATAATTCTGGGAACAAATTATTCAGTATTAATCAGAAGTAAATAAAAATATTTGTTTACTTCTGGCGTAACAAAACATCTGTTTTATTGTGCATGCATAGATATGTTCGTTTTTTTAATTCACAATGCAAATTTTATTGTTGTCTAATTTGTATACATTTTATCACTAAATGTTTTAAAGAACTCTATTAAATTGATATTTGAATTCACATTATTTTATATTTACTTAATTCTATTTTTAACCTTAGTTTTACAGCAATGCCCTCCATAGTCATTATAGTTTATGAGCACAGATGGCGCTTTTACACGTCATCATAAATGACACTTATCGTCAGTTAATCTTTCCGTCAGTTTTTCATCGTAGTTGTTTCTCTCTAACTTGTCCTTGGCATTTCAATTACAAACTGCGACAACTTAGGTAAGTTTAGTTTTAGTGACTCAAACACTTTTCAAAGATAAATTGATGCGAATTAAATTAATGCGTTGTCAATTTGAACTGGGTGTGTGCAAGTTGGCGTCACATAAAAAATCTAACTTCTCAGGAATTACTCTAATTCCTTGTCACAGTCCTAAGTTCACTTTAAAATTAAATTCATGAAATATCAAATTAAGAAAAATCGCGATCAATTTATAAAGTGAAATTAATTGCTAATTAATATTCCATAGCTTAAATTCATATTTTATGTGTTTTTTTAATTAAATTTCTTATTTTATTTCACTCTTTTATTTATCCACTCTTTTATTATTGTTTATTTAAACTGATTAAATAAAACAAAAAACAACCTTTATTATTTTTATAATGATTATTATACTTCAAGGTGTAATAATGTAAAAACAAACTTTAAAAATATTATAAACAAAATTTTTTAATTTAATTTCAAAAACTTTAACACTATCTTTGACGCGGATACGAGTTTATTATTCATATATTTTATGTACAAAACATGATCTAATTTCCGTTTTTATACTTTTTATATTAGATAAAATATGGATTCACTCGCAGGAAAAACTCTAATCCGTAATAGAGGAGAAGAAGAAGTTTCAGCTGATTCAGTTCTTGAAGATATTTCTGTAATTTGTTATTATTTTTCTGCTCATTGGTGTCCGCCATGCAGAATGTTCACTCCTGTTTTAGCCGAATTTTATTCCGAATTAAAAAGCAATAATCAACCTTTGGAAATTGTTTTTGTTTCATCTGATCGGTGAGATAATATATTTTACCAGTTTTAATTTTATTTTAAAATCAATTTTATTAAACAGGACTGTTCAGGACATGATGCAATACATGAAAGCAGATCATGGAGATTGGCTAGCAGTTCCTTTTGGTGATCCATTAATTCAGTGAGTTATTACGAATAAAATGTATAATATTCCAGAATTATCAGTTTACCAGGAAGTTTTTTTGTAATCTTTTTGGGAATTTTGCCAAGTTATTGTCTCAAATACACTCATACTGATAACTCAAGTCATTTACCTTTGTTGCTAGCCAAATTTAAAACTGCAGACACTCATTGATAATTTTAATTATTTTTTCTCTAAATTTATTTAACAGAGAATTGAAAACTAAGTACGAAATTCGTGGCATTCCATCGTTAATAGTTGTGAAGAAAGATGGCGGAATCATAACAACAGACGGTAGATCAGATATTAATAAAAACGGTGTAAACTGTTTTGACAATTGGGTTCAAAAAGTTTAAAAGCTAATCGAAATACACCGGAAAAATTATATTATGTATATATACATAATACGTATACATCTAAAGGTAAAAAAAAACATTAATTACGGTAAAAATTAACAAATCAAGCTTTTGCTCTATTTTTTTAATTTTTAATTTTAAAAGGTTTGGATTATTTTACTCTTATAATTGTGCATTTTAATTGAATAATTTAGTAAGAAATAATTATTTTGCGCAAATTGTTGGCTTAGATTTAAATAAATTTTTATTGTTAATCATGTATAAATAATAATAATAATAATGTAAGCCTTAAATCAAAATCTTCAATTTGTTGCATATTAAAATGTATATAATGTCAAGGAAATATAAAATAAATTTACTCACGAACATTGGTCGATAGTAATTTTGAATGGAATTTGTTCGAAAAACAGATCTAATACGGAAAAGTAATAATAATTTTCGAATTGTATCATCTCGAAAAGCGTTAAAAAATATAGAAATAGTGGGATTTTATTTTGCTGCTCAATGGAGTCCATCTGTTCGACGATTTACACCGAAATTAGCAAATTGTTACAAAATATTAAAAGAAAGAGAAGAATCATTTGAAATAATTTTCGTATCCGAAGATAGCAATGATAAAGAAATGAAAGAACATATGCTTGAAAGTCACGCTGATTGGTTGGCAGTAAGTGTTGAGCGTGACGACGAATTAGGGTAAAATTTTATTAATTTTTCAGAGTAAATCTAAATTTCATTTATTTATTTATTTAAAATATTTAGGGAAATTTTACACAATTGGTTTGGTATTGAAGGAATTCCCGCTTTGATAATTTTACGACGTAATGGATACGTTGTTACAATGGAAGGCAGAATGGATATTCAAGTTATTGGTTATCAAGCGTATTATGCTTGGTTGGATGGAAGAGGGAATACGTCGAGTCCACAAAGTGTAACGTTGCTTAGTTTAAGAATTCAAAACAACATATTTGTTCGATTTTGTAATTGGTGTTGCGGTTAGTTTTGTTAAATTATATTCTTTCTATGTATATAAATATCAATCTAAATTAAGATTTTTATCTTAATTTTTTTTTATCTCTCGGATTTGAGTTGTTATTCAGGAATCGGGCCATTGTCATAGCAACGTAGGCGTGGCGTATTTTCAAAACATAACGATTTTTCATCTCAATGTTAATCAAAGACCAACGCCTTGATAAATGACTATCATAAATTGGCTATTTTATACATTTTTCACATCTGAAAGCCGTGCTTAAGAAGAAATTAAATTAAAAATAGTACATACATTTAAAAATATTTTTAAAAAAGTGAATTTTTATTTCCTCGTTGAATTACCCACAATTCCTCGAATTATTGACCATTCTAGAATGAGAGTGAAACCTTGAAAGAAAACCATGGCAACCATGCAGTTGTGACGACACTGCAGTGGAGGAGGCGTCTTCTGTTTACTAAATAGTAGATTTCCTTCTTGGTATAAGGTCATTGCAATACGGTATCATGTCTTTGTTTGCTGGTCAAACTCTTTTACGTAAAAATGGGAACGAGTTAGAAGAAGTTTCTGCCGATCAAGTTCTCCAAGATGTTCCAATAATCGGTCTGTATTTCTCAGCTCATTGGTGTCCACCATGTCGTTTATTTACCCCAACATTGGCCGATTTTTACGCGTCGATAAAAGGTCAGGAGAAGCCATTTGAATTGATATTTATTACAAGTGATAGATCAGATGAAGATATGAGAAGTTACATGCTCGAGTGCCATGGAGATTGGTTGGCTGTACCGTACAAAATGGAGGAGTTTAGGTGAGATTTTATTGAAATTTAAATTTAAAAAAAAAATTGTAAAATATAAAATTTATTTTCAGGGAAAAATTGGATGAGAAATTTGAAATCGACGGAATTCCTACATTGATTATTTTAAAAGATGGCGAATTAGTGACGAATACTGGTCGATGGGATGTCGAATTGAAACCTGATGCTTGCTATGAACACTGGGAAAAAGGAGAAGTGGCAGTTACAGAAACTGAAGTTGATAAATTTCTAGAGCAAGATGATGATGCTGAAGGAGAAGAAAATAAATAAAAGGGTTTGTAAGTTTTAATTTTTTTTTTAAATTCATTTTGGCAATTTAAAGTAATTTTATCTATTAATATAGATTGATGGGCGAAAAATGCTTTGCTGTGTTCATATTCAGCTTATATTGATAAATATTAAAAAAAAGCACAATAATTTTTGATTACGTCACTTTTTATTTTATATTAAATATTAAATATGCTCTTTTTAAATTGAGCTCATGTATACCATTGCTGAAACGTACAGTATTGATAAAGTGTTCTAACTATGAAATATTTAATCAAATCTATAGAATTTTATTGCAATTATTATTGTTGAACTTGCAGAGTTTATTTTTATGTATTTTTTATTATTTGAATTATGCAAAACAGTATTAAATTTATTTTTATTGCCAAAATTTGAAAATTATTAATTATCAATAAATATAATTAATTAATTTATTTTTTTGCCCCAAATCAATGACAATTTCCACACAAATCTCAAACTCGTCGGCTTCTCAAGGGCACCATGAACTTGAACAAAGTGACCTTAAGGACGTTATGCCAAAATCAACAAGTTAAAACGTAGTACCCAATTGCACTTCGGCCAAATTACGTTTTACCTTTTTAACTACCACACATTTAATAATATCTCTCAACACTTATCTTTTACATTATTTACCCAACTTAACCCTAAATCTAATCACAAATACAAAAACCAAACGACAATTAAGATAAATAATGTAAAAACCACTCAAAAATTCAATCAGCACTTGATTTGCATTTACTTAATAGAGCGAATGATTTTGATTAAAACACCCATTTTTCTTCACCTCATCTAAATATAGAAAACTTAACACATTCTAAGAATAAACCATCAGGTTATCGGACTAAAATTTATACAACATTAATTAGGGTTTTTCACCTTCACTTAAAACAAAAATAAAAAGAAATTCTACGTTCGGATCCAACGAAGTAAAGGTGAAAATCCTCTTATGGCTTAGTTTAGAACGATAGTAGAAGAAATTTGGGAAGAAAAAACAAATTGTTGATGGAAATATGCCCGTTTGGCACATTCTTGCAGAGTGGCGCCACTAGAGGTAGATCCTCTTTCGTGGATCCTTGTATAAAGAGCGTTGGCTGTCTTCACTTCATTTGAGTGCTTGCTCTGACCTGCTAACACACACTGAATATTAGTTAAAGTTTCTTTGACTTTGTATATTTTTCAAATGGATCTTTTAGCTGGAAAGAAGTTACAGAGAAGGAAGGATAAGGAGTTGGTTGAAGTCGAGTCAGCTGATGCGTTGAAGGGAGTTGAGATTTTGGGTTTGTTTTTTGCTGCCCATTGGTGTGCATCTTGTAGAGAGTTTACTAAGAAACTTCTCGAGTTTTACAAGGAACGTAAGGCTAAGGGTGATCCATTTGAAATTGTTTTCTTGTCGTGGGACAATACAGTTTCAGGTAAGTTGATTTGAAAATGTGAAAATTTCAGGTTTTTACATTTTAAATTTTGTTCATTTTGAATTTTGTTCATTTTTTTTATTTATTTTGAATTAAGAAATGCTGGAATACATTAAATCATGTCATGGAGACTGGTTAGTTGTGCCTTTTGACCAAGAAGTACTCAGGTGATTTCTCTATTTTTATATATATTTTTTTTTATATTTATTTAAGGAAATTTAATTATTAGATTTGACAAATGATAAATGACAAAGCAATTGCCCTTCTTTTTCCTGGCAGAGTGAGAAGTGATTTTTATCTTCCCTCCCTTTAATCTTAAAATAGCAAACTCATCTTTACTTGCCATAAAAAACAACAAACAGTTAAAGAATTTAAGTTTACTTTTAGAAAACTTAAATTCTACCACACAAAGTTCATTAAAACACATTCTATTTTGTGCTTCTAAATTAAATACCTATTAAAATTGCAATAAAAATATTTAATGATGCAAAATAGAATCAACTTCTTCGAAAAATTCAAAAAATTACTCACTTCTAAATACAGAACCATGTCATTAATTGTGTGCGGTTCCTGTCTGTTACTAGGAAATGAGGAAATCTAGGAAATCTTTTTTTAAATGGTATTTCTGGCCACTAAAGAGGATTAGATTTCTCTCTGCAACCTAAAAGAAGGCATTGTCTACGTTAATTAGAAAATAAATCTTAGCTTATCAAAATATTTTGTTAAAAATAGAATATTCACCATTAAAAAATGTCAATGAAAGAGTTCGTTGAAAATTAAACGATTAAAATATGGCGGCAGTTGGCACTATTTAAAAAAAATGTTCATTGCCAAGGAGAAGAGTTTATTTGTTGATGAACTTGTTTTTTTTCTTTCTTTAAATATTTCTTCGCTATTGGATGATAATTTAAGATGTAATTTTTTTTTATATTCATTTAGACAACAATTCGTGGGTAAATACGGTGTGGAATGCATCCCCGAGTTGATCATTTTCAAAGGACCTCAACTTGTTACCAAAGAAGGACGTTGGGATATTGAATTGAAGAAAGGTCAATGTTTTGATTCATGGAAAAGTGGAAAACGAGCAACAACGGAAGATGAAGTGAATAAGTATGTTGAAGTTGAAGAAGAAGCGTAAATCGATTTTTATTCTTTATTTTTTATTTTTCAAAATAAAAATAAAATCGAATTCAACAAAAAAGAAAAAAAGATTAAAAAATTGTTTGAAATGGATTTGATCTCCCTATAACTCCCATTATTTTCAAATAATTTTTTGTAATTAATATATATTTCCCTCAAACCTTTTCATATATTAATATTATTATAATAAATTTATATTCTATTAGTTATCACTTTTTCATTTATTTTTAAATTTTCAATATTTTCAATTACTAAATTGTGTTTATTGTGTGATTGAATCATTCAAAATGTATATGCTCACTCTGTAATTTAAATAAAATTTCAAATACGTAAAATTAGACTAATAATTTTATATAAATCGTGTTTTTCTAACTCAAATTAGTTTTGTTTTTGTTGGTAAATTCTTTTTTATATAGAAACTATGGTCTGATATTGATGCATTTCTTTTTGCTTACTTCATTTCCTTACATGGAATTCAGACAGTGAAATAAAAACTAGTGTTTGATTTAAGCTATGCCTCCACTGTTTACTATTTATAAAGACAAGTAACAACTCTCTTTTAATTTGTGAGTTTCACATCTGTGAACCTGTCTCACAAAACCCCCCTTTTTTGTGTAATGAGGTCATTGAACACCTTATTACCCTGACTTGGAAGCTGTTGGCACTCTACCAATGCTCGTAACCAAATATGGATAAATGTAGGAAGCCTCAAATTTGTTACAACTTTATCTTTAGATCTTTTCACAAGCTTAAAAACCAATTTAGCTTGTGAAAACTTGATGAATGAAATGAATATGTTTGTAGGCACTTTGTAGTGGCCTTAGTAAAGCTTTAATTAAAATAAATTCGTTTTATAATTGCTTTTAAGATTTATAATTCCAAGTGGTAATTAATTGTTTTATTTCTTTTGAAAATATTTGTCAACTTTCGCTTTGCCTTTATTTGAAAATGGGCCTCGTTTTGTCACTACTCGCTTTACGTTATCAATGATAACCGCGCAGACACATGCGCCATCTACTGGCAGAAAAGTATAATTTTTTGTGTTTGCTTATCTTTTAAAAACTGAAATCCGTTAATTTTATTGAGAGTTACCGATTGGTTTTAGGATAAGAGGTTATATTAACGACGGTAAGTTCGGTAAAAAAATAAAAAACAATGGATAATCGATTCAAATTGATAGAATTGTTGATAATTTATTAAGTAGGCTTAATACAAGTGTATTATTTAGAATCCAAATGGATTTACTGAAAGGGAAAACACTTTTAAAAAAAACCGGTGACACTTTTCAAGAAATCCCAGCTACTGACGCTTTAAAGAATGCACAAATTGTTGGTTTTTATTTTTCGGCACATTGGTGTGTTCCCTGCCGTTCCTTCACACCGTGTTTGGTGGACTGTTACCAAGAACTTCGCTCGAAAAAAAAACCGTTTGAAATTGTTTTTGTTTCGGCTGACGAATCGCCCGAATCGGCAAAAACTTACATGAAAGAAGCCCACGGAGAATGGATGTCTACCGTATTTGAAGATACAGATTTACAGTAAAAATCAGCAATAATTAACAAACATTAATATTAATTTTTCATTTTAAAATCTATTTTATTTAGCGATGCTTTGGCTAAGACGTTCGCCGTTATCCGAATCCCTCAGTTGGTGATCGTTAAAAGAAACGGACAAATGATTACATCAAACGGTTGCCGAGACGTTAAA
Source organism: Geophilus carpophagus (assembly GCA_034687075.1). Lineage (NCBI taxonomy): Eukaryota > Metazoa > Arthropoda > Chilopoda > Geophilomorpha > Geophilidae > Geophilus > Geophilus carpophagus. Next base: position 7,416 of record JAQFZN010001275.1, on the reverse strand, counting down.
GAAATGGGAGGAGATGCTTTTACTGCATGGCTCGATGGTAAATCCGCAATTAGATCTCAAGAAAACTTAGAAATTGCGGAAGATCTGCTCGAAAAATTAGCAAAACGACCAACGACTAAATTAAAAACTCGAATAACAGGTTCCAAAGTGGATCTTGTAGCGAACTGTCCCGACACAACCGGTCAATGTGGTGACGAAACTGACGAATTATCAAAATCATTGGAAAAAGCTGGAATTAAAGGATCGAATAGTGAAAAGGATAAAATTAAATGCAGCCCGACACGAATGCTGACCATTAGAGACGTGGAAAAAAATGCTACTGAGAGTTCGGCAACGTCCAGCAACGCGAAAAAAGGTATCAAAGATATTGATAGAGGTGCGATTCCCAAATTACGAACGATTCAAAAAGAAAATGAAGATATTGTATCACGAGATACGATTGCAGGTGGCGTGATGCACAAGGAAGCCGTTGCTGCTTCGTCGAAGAAAACTGCTGAAACGAATACGGATAGTATTAAGGACAGACCAGAAATGAGAGCGCGGTTGTTACATGGAGAAGGTGGGTCGACCGAAATAGAGAAAACTGAGAAAGTTGGAAAAAGTGATGGGCCACGTAAACGTAAACGGCATTTTAAAAAGAAATTGACTGGATTAAAGGATAAAGAAAAGGATGAAGTGAAGATGAAATCTGATGAGAAAAAAATATCTGATGTTTGACTCTTTATTAAACGGCCATTTCGACACATGTTGAATTTTTTTAAGTGTATTAAGACATGAAGGTGAATTAAAAATAATGAATGATTTTTTTAAATTTTATTTTAAAAAATCATTAACGGTTGGATTTTATTTATCAACGGTTTTTGTCTTGATCTAAAGAGGTTGCTAAAACGAAACTAATTTGTTATCTTTGATAAATCTTGAAGATGTTTATTTGTTCGTTTTTATTAGTTTATCAGTAGAATAGTTATAAAGTGTTTTTTCTCTGTAAGGAGAATTTATTTTGCAGTTAATGCTCGGTTGATTTCTAAAAATATAGTTGCACATGTTTTGCACCAGATGTCATTACCGGATGAATAGGGTTGCATTTGTATCAAACACGAGTAAGTTTATCTTATTTTCTGATGATTAATAATCAAATTTTATATGTATTAACGAAGGTGATGAAGTGAAGATGCTCATCATTTTTTTTCTCTTTTTAACGATGATCAAAGGTATGGAAAAGTTACGGTTGGAATTATTTATTTAATGCGAATTCATAAAGCGAAACTATTTTAATTTGTTTTTTTTTCAGTTGTTAATTCTCAGAATTCTACCGGTTGTAATTTTGAAGACGGTTATTGTGCATGGGAATTTGAAGGAAAGTGGCAGAAAATTATGAGATCTAAAGCATATATTCTTAACGTTCTTAACATACCTGTGAAAGATAGCAGCTTATTAAACGGTAAGATTTATTTTAAATTTAAAAATAAATTTAAAAAAGGAACAATTTTATTTATTTTTTAAAGATATTTATAAAATTGCTCAACATTCTGATACTGAAAAGATGTTAATTTCCAGCCCTACTATTGCTCAGGAAGGTTTTTATTGTTTGTTTATGAATGTTTTATTACGAGGTAATTTAATCTTTTTATTTTTTTTAAGTATTGTTTATAGTTTTGAATATTTTTTCCTAGGTGTTAAGTTAAGAATTAGAAAAGTATTTTCTTCTCTTAAAAGTGTTTATTTCGATTTGGAATCGACGAAAGAAAAATGGATGACTGTTAGCTTTGATCTAGGTTTTCTTTCCCCTCTTACAAAAGTGAGTTGATTAATTTTTCGAATTTTACAACATTTTTAATCATGTTTTTGTTACAGATTATTCTTGAATTTAATTTCTATGATACTTATAACACAATAGTGGTCGTTGATGATATAAATTTGGAATTTGGGAGATGCAAAAGGAAGGAAATCGCTAATTTATGGCCAAACTTATTTCATTTATTTATAGATGACATTAATGATAATGAAAAAAATAATACCAGTCAATTTTCTACCCAAAAGCAAATGGAGGATATAAATTATGGAAATTCAAAATCTACCGAAATAATAACCAAAGATAAAAATGATGTTGATGAAACGATGAAAATTACACCAACAACAAATCAATTTTCTACCCAAAAGATAGATTCTGATGGATATGTGACGAAGGTATGAAATAGAACATTTTTAAAGAAATTTAGTTGTAATAAATAAATATCATTTACAGAGCAAAGCCAGAGTATCAACAACTAAAGTTGTTGTAAATCAGGAGCAACTAAATAATGCGAGTTTATCAACAAAGCAAATGGAGAATATAAATTATGAAAATTCAAAATCTACCGAAATAATAACCAAAGATAAAAACGATGTTGATAAAACGATGAAAATTACACCTACAACAACTTTTTCTCCTCCAACAACATCAACAGAAACTACAATTTCAATGGAAACGAAGAAAATTACCTCAAAATCTATTTTTGCTACAACAATGTTAAGAACTTTAGTTACAACTCACATTGTGCCCTCAGATTTAACTACATTAGCTGCAGTTGTACCTGATGCTAAAGAAACTAATTCTAGTACTGAAAGCACGAATAAATTAGCAGGTTGGAATTTTGATAATAAAATTAAATCATTTTTATTTGATTTATTACTTGGAATAATTAATTTTAGTGGAGTATTGGATCGCTATTATTTGTGGAGGTATTTTGACGGTTGTTTTTGCAGTTTTTCTAGTCCGAAAATGTGTCAGGAGAAATAAGTTTGTCATATAGTTTTGCTTTAATTAATATTTATAATTATTTTATTGTTTAAATTTTTTTTAGAAAGAAATTGGACCTAGAGCAACACGAAGCTAAGGATACTAGTGTATGTAAGGTGTAAATTTACCTCGTAATTTTTACATTTAATTATCTTTTTTATCTTTATGATAGACTAAATTTCCGTCCAATGGGAACATGGGAGATTCAAAAGCCCCGAAAAAAATTGTTTATCAACACGTAGATGTGCATTACGAAATGAATTACGTGATTGAAACATGTGCAATTTAGAGATTTCTCTGCAGTTTTGTTATCTCATATCATAAACATCACTTTTAATCATTTTGATCATTTTAACTTAAATTTTATCATTTGATTTGCGAAAGGCTGAATAGGTTTATTAAATTATTTTATAGTGATGCTGTTTTCAGTACTTGTATTGCAACAATGTTTGTCTTGAATGTGAGCAGCTTAATCTGTCATTTTTATCTTAGTAACTTAGTAACTGAAGAGGATTTATCAAAAGTACCAAAAATTAAAATACACAAAAATTACAAACAGCGACTAATGAGATACTAACAACTAACAATAAGGATTCTACCCATCATGTCAAAACTAATTATCAATTTGGCTGAAAACTGATGCTCAATTGATAGTCAGTATCTCAAATTAAGACAAAAGCAAACGGATTGTAAAAACAATGTATAGAAATATAAAATTAAATATATAACAGCACGAAAGAAATTCATTATTAAATTTTAAGAGAAAGAAGCAAACGAGATTAAGTACGCAATAGGTGTGAAAAAAATGATCTGTTACTCACGTAAGATATTTGCACAAAAATTATTTTTTCCAGTAATATACATTCTTAATTAAAATAGTGTTAAGGTTTTTAGGTATTGATTATCAGAGTAGGTGACATTGAAACTGAGATAAGGAAAAATATGATCAATAAATTTTAATTTTGTTTTAATGTGATGATTTGATAAGAATATAGTATCAGTCGCAAAGATCACAGGTCAAGTAAAGGCGTCAAATTTCTTTCCTATATTTGGTTTTAAATTTAATATTTACAAAAATGTCATTCTTAATTGGTCTTCTATTAATTAAAGGTAAATATATTGAGTATATTTATTTTCATTTTTATTAATCACTAATATTATTTTTAGTGATATTGACTGCTGCTGACAATGTTTGTGATTTTGAAACAGGAAAATTTTGTCCAGACTGGAATTTTAATGGAGATTGGCAAATAGAAGATTCTGATAATAATTTAGTTATTCCACCAAAAGACTCAACTGAAGAAAAAAGTAAAATTGGGGTTAATTTTTTCTTTCTAAAAGTATTTTAATTGCTTAAATTTCTTGCTTAAAACTAAAGATTACTTTGCTGAAGCACCGGTGTATGCCCTAGGCTCGGTATCGGTGAGAAGTCCTTCGCAATCATATGGCTCACGTTGTATCTTTTTTAATATTTATGTGAGTGCACCGAAAGGAGGTAATTTTTTTGTTAATTACCAATAAAATATTAATATTTTAATATGTATGGTAACATTGACAGATATTGACTTGAATGTACGTCTTACGTATTCGCTGTCTTCTACTTTTAAGCAAGTGAAATATTTAAATAATACATGGACTTCGATGTATTTTGATTATGAAATATTAGTTTTCGGTGCAAGATCACACGTATTTGAGACAATTTAATAATTATTTTTAACATTTTTAATATTTTATTATATTTGTTAATTTCAGTTTGAAATTGAATTAACATCTCGAATTGATGCTTTAGTTGCTGTAGATGATTTAGCCATATTGAAGTCATCATGTAAATTAAAAATTAAAATAATGACTGCATTTTATAATTAATTATTTTTCTCAAGGTAAGAAAGGGTTTAACGATGGTAAGATAAAAGTACTTCTTCCTGTGGTGGCTACAACAACTAAGCCGACTACAGCAAGATCTACAACAGCAGGACCTACAACAGCAGGACCTACAACAGCAGGACCTACAACAGCAAGACCTACAACAGCAGGACCTACAACAGCAGGACCTACAACAGCAGGACCTACAACAGCAGGACCTACAACAGCAAGACCTACAACAGAAAGATCTACTACAGCACGATCTACAACAGCGAGATCTACTACTGTAACACAAACAGCGACTAATGAAGTACTAACAACTAACAATAAGGATTCTACCCATCATGGCAAAAGTTATAAATTATCAATTTTACTGAAAATTGATGCTAAATTGACAGTGCAGTAATTCAAATTAAGACAAAACCAAAAGAACTGTAAAAAAAATGTATAGAAATATAAAATTAAATATATAACAGCACGCAAGAAATTACTATTAAATTTTAAGAGAAATAAGCAAACATTGTGTGTGATGGGTCAACCTAACCTGTAGGTGCAGATGGGAACCCCTCAATTTTTGCACCTCTCTTTTGTTTGAGGTGACCAATGGCAAGGGGCTCACGAGTTCCTCATTAGAGGGAGCCACCTTTAAAATACTATAAAACGTCTTGCAACCCTTTCTTCATTCTGATTTACTGATTATTGACTAGATAAACAAAACCAAACATGATTTTGTTATTTGAGAGAAATCTTATAATATCAAAATTTGTTACTGCATCAGACTAATTTGTTACTGCTTCAGAGTAATTTGTAGAAAGCAAGGTAGAATAGTTAGAACTGATCTACCAGTAGTTAAATATTTGAGGATATTATTTCCCGCTGTAGGAAATATTAACAGGATGACTCTGGTGCGCAGGACTGGAGCTGTTAGGGTGTTGCTGTTTGAACTGCGAAGCCCTTCATTGCGTTAACTATTCGATTCCAGGACTACTTATTATTGCGACTTCAATTTGGAACCCAATCAAAGAATCCACAGATTTAACCGCAATTTCATCTATCATACACGTTTGTGTAATTATTAGTGTTTATATCAATGTTCTTATTTATTTTATATTTAATATATTGTGTGTAATATTAACTTGTACTTATTAATTATATCTGCTCATGCAGAATTGTAATTAATAATAGTCCCTTATTTACTCTTGCTTGAGTGTATATAAATAAAGTGTGTAAATGTATTGAGAATATCTGTTTTGTGTGCCATTTATTTTATTTAACTTTATTCAATCATCTATTACTAACCAAATTTTGTGCAATCACAGTGGTAAGAATGTACCAATTGACAGGTAAAGTACACAATAGGTGTGATAAAATGATCTATTACTCACATAAGATATTTGCACAAAAATATTTTTCAGGTAATATACATTTTTAATTAAAAAAGCGTTAAGGTTTTTAGGTATTGATTATCAGAGTAGGTGACATTGAAACTGAGATAAGGAAAAATATGATAAATATTTGGATTGTATTCTAATGTTATGATTTGATAATATTGTGTCACAAGAATATAGTATCAGTTGCAAAGAGCACTGGTCAAGTAAAGGCGTCAAATTTCTTTTCTATAATTTGGTTTTAAATTTAGTATTTACAAAAATGTCATTCTTAATTGGTCTTCTATTAATTAAAGGTAAATACATTGAGAAATTTATTTTCATTTTTATTAATCACGTATATTATTTTTAGTGATATTGGTTGCTGCTGACAATGTTTGTGATTTTGAAACAGGAAAATTTTGTCCAGACTGGAATTTTAATGGAGATTGGCAAATAGAAGATTCTGATAATCATCCAGCTATTCTACCAAAAGACTCTACTAGAAAAAAAAGTAAAAATTGGGGTTAATATTTTCTTTCTAAAAGTAATCAATTGTTTAAATTTCTTGCTTAAAACTAAAGATTACTTTGCTGAAACACCAGTATATGCCCGAGACTCGGTATCGGTGAGTAGTCCTTATCAATCATATGGTTCACGTTGTATCTTTTTTAATCTTTATGTGAGTGCGCCGAAAGGAGGTAATTTTTTTGTTAATTACCAATATGATATTATTATTTTAATGTGGTAACATTGACAGATATTGACTTGAATGTACTTGTTACGCGTTGGTTGTCTTCTAATATTAAGCAAGTGAAATATTTAAATAATACATGGACTTCGATGTATTTTGATTATGAGATGGCTTTTTCAAATGCAGGATCATACGTATGTTAGACAACTTAATAATTATTTTTAACATTTTTAATATTTTATTATATTTGTCAATTTCAGTTTGAAATTGAATTAAAATCTCAAATTGATGCTTTAGTTGCTGTAGATGATTTAGCCATATTGGAGTCATCATGTGAATTAAAAATTAAAATAATGATGACTGAATTGTATAATTAATTATTTAACTATTTTTTTCAAGGTAAGAAAGGGTTTAACGATGGTAAGATAAAATTACTTCTTCCTGTCGTGGCTACAACAACTAAGCCAACAACAGCAAGACCTACAACAGTAACAACTACTACAGTAACACCTAAAATAACTGAGCAGACTACAATTGTAACACCTAAAATAACTGAGCAGACTACAATTGTAACACCTAAAATAACTAAGCAGACTACAATTGTAACACCTAAAATAACTGAGCAGACTACAATTGTAACACCTAAAATAACTGAGCAGACTACAATTGTAACACCTAAAATAACTGAGCAGACTACAATTGTAACACCTAAA
>JAQFZN010001274.1:0-17217 GCA_034687075.1 Geophilus carpophagus | reverse complement strand
GTATATAAGTACCACCATTTTGTAATTAGTGCAGACGTTAACACGTGTGCACGCACTGTTTGAATAAACGCGATTTAGCAATATTAAATTACCTTTAATCTTTTTCAGTTGTCTTGCAGTAAAAACTAAAAATTTGACAATATTGACTATTTATTTTTATATTATTTTTTATAATTAATGTATAACCATATTTAAGCACTTATAATGCGCACCTGACTAAAACACTAGGCTTTTTAGGCATATAAATGCTTAAATAACTGAATGATTATTTTAAAAAAATACCAAAATGCAGATTGTTTACCACTGAATTTAAATGGTAAGTTATTAAGGCAGTAAAGGAGAAAGTAAATTGAGCTGGTGATCATGAATTTAGTAATTTATAGATTTTCAGGTCTTACATAACTCGCACTTGTGTATAATGTGCAAGGTGTCTGTGCAGTTTGTAAAATAGCTTATAACTTGCATATTATGTGTTAAAACACGGTATTAAATTTTTTTTAATAATGATCTTTAAATGTTTTTTCTAGAAACTCATTAAACTGAATATTTGCATAAAAAAACATTGTTTTGGTGTTTGTGTTAAAGGTGGAAAAAGTGGGCACCATCTGGTATTAAATATATAAAAATAAACAAAACAATCAAAATTAAAAACAAAATAAATAGAAAACAAATCAAAATTAAAAACAAAATAAATAGAAAACATATCAAAATTAAAAACAAAATAAATAGAAAACAAATCAAAATTAAAAACGAAATAAATAGAAAACAAATCAAAATTAAAAACAAAATAAATAGAAAACATATCAAAATTAAAAACAAAATAAATAGAAAACAAATCAAAATTAAAAACGAAATAAATAGAAAACAAATCAAAATTAAAAATAAAATAAATAGAAAACAAATCAAAATTAAAAACAAAATAAGTAAAAGACAAATCAAAATTAAAAACAAAATAAATAAAAAGCAAATCAAAAATGAAATACCCATAAATAGAAAACAAATCAAAAACAAAATACCCATAAATAGAAAACAAATCAAAAACAATACACAAATAAAGAGCTTTAAATTAATTTAATAATTTTAACTTAATTTGACTTTGGGCCTTCACAGCTGCAACAGGTCTTACATAATTCTGCAAACATTATGCAAAAAATATCATGCCACAATATTTTGTGCAGAAAAGACATGTGGATTTATTCTGCAGATTAACTTAGGCATGTTTTTGCATAATTCTGTGGAATTTTTTATATTGGGTGTTTAATTAGTGATATTTAGATGTCCTGTAGCTTTAAATTGCTAAATGAAAAAAATTGTTTGTTTTATTTCAGTTTCTCCTACAGTCAGGGTACCTCAATCTCGTGTTTTTCAAGCTCTCAATTACAATGTTGACTTGGAATGTCATGTAGAAGCTTATCCACCACCCTCAGCAATTACCTGGGTAAAAGAGGGCGTTTTATTGACAAACAGCGTTTACTTTTTTTCTTCAAGAACTAATGAACATATTGTTAGCATCTTAAGAGTTTATAAGGTGGACGAAAGTCTGTATGGCAACTACACTTGTAAAGCTACAAACAGTTTGGGAAGTGATTCAGCCATTGTCGAATTATTTGGTAAGAAATCTACTAAATATAATTATTATGCTACAGTAGTAAACTTATACTATGTTTATATGCATGGAATATTTTGAGTGGGTTATAATATTCCATGCATGTAAACAGACAAATTTTCTAGAAGATGGATAATATGAGTGGTGAATTATCCATTTGCAGGAGGTAGAATATTTCAAGTGGGGTGGATTATTTTTACTGCTCATGCTCTAAAATGAGGATTTCCTGTTTGACTTTCTGTTTGTCTTTTATTAAATGGTGGCAAACATTAATTGTGGGAACTTTTCTACTGCCGAAATATATTCCCTTTTATGCACTATAAAAGAAGAAAATGTTCTCCAATTGATTGATAGTAAAACTATCGAAAATAATGTGTATTTTGTTCAATTTTATTATTAAAAACACCTGTAGATATTTGTTTCACATTTTAGTAAAACCCAGCACTTCCTGCTGTAACCTTGATTATTTAAGCATGTAAACACAGCTCATTTCAGTATTATTCACAGGTGGGATTATCCATAACTTGAAATATTCTATGCATGTAAACAGTATTAGTGCTGTAGTTGTTTATTTGAAACAAAGCAATATACTACTATATTGTATATCCTCCACTACAGTCCTAAAAACAGGGCTTTTTTTGTGCTGGTACGCACCGGTACGGAGTACCGGAACCTCTTTCCAAACCAGAAAAAAAAATCAAAAATTGTTGTCATTTTTTTTTAGTCCAGGCCATTTTGCCCGGGCTATACAGTTGTGGTACCCCAAATAATTAATGAACTCAACTGAGTACCGGCACCTATTTTTTTTACAAAAAAAGCCCTGCCTAAAAATATATAATTTAATACAGTACAATACTTTTTTTTCTAGAAACTGACTCTCCTGTATGTCCACCAGCCTGTTCTCAACAATCAACAGAAAAAAATATTGAAGTTAATATTTAATAATGTAAATTTTTTATATAATATATTGTGTATACGCATCATTAATGTAATACCATTAATTTTTTTGAAGTAACACTTTATTACATTAAATATTTTAAAATAGTTTACCATCTACAATTTTTATTTAAATTAACTTAGCATTGGGTTAGATTCAAACATTCAGTGACACAATTTAAAAAAAAACTGTGATTAAAATTAATTCAAATGTTTTATAAAAGATGGTAATGAGAGGTAAAACAAGTCTGTAAAGATTATGATTGAAGAAGAGATGGAAAACTGTTCAAGACAAACACAGCAGGTCAAAGAGTTTAATGATACAGTTTAATGATACAGTAAAAATGATCATAGCTTGGAAGATTAGGACCCAGGGCCTGATTTACATATAAGCAAAATAAGCTGTAGCTTAGGGTCTCCACCCATCAGAGGACCCGGAAAAAAAAAGTAGAAAAAAGTATTATAATGATTTTGATGTTTTTCATGTGAATGAATGTATTTAAATCAGAAATATAATATATATTTCTAACTTTGTAAGTAATCTTTTTTTGTTGCATATGTAATTATAATTATTATATACTATCTTAAGCTAGTTACCCGGCATTGCCCAGGTTATCCAATAAAATCCAAATAAAATTAATAAAATATATTAACACAAAGTAATTACTGTATAATTACTTTTTAAATTTTTCTGTATTTTTACATTTCTCTGTATTTTTACTTTTCAATTGTCTCTGTATTTTTATTTTTGGCGAAAGCTTTCAAATTTATTGTAAACAATAATAATGTACAGAATAACCATTGTTTAGTAAATAACCAAACTTTTTCAGATTTAACAAAATAATTATGACAGCCATTTTAAAAATTCTATTAGCATTTGACAAAAAAATTTACCAACAAACTCAAATTCTTTTGTTGATCTAGAACAGAAAGGAAAGATGAAAACATATTTGCATTTGCAAAGTACGTTGTTGATGTAAGCTCTAGTAGCAGTTAAAAATAATCAATCATAAGCCTTTATAATCTGGGTCCTAATTGCGATTTTTATTCCATGCAGTGGTGGATTTAGTACAGTTGATGCTCCAGGTGCAGAAGAAAATATTGGGCTCCTTAAAAATAAGAGAGACAGGCAAAATAAAAATACATATTAACCTATTTAAACACCTGATTGGCTTTCTTTTACCAGTTGTAAATAGGAACAACTAATTTTGACATTGAGAAAATTTCCAAAGTTATTATTATTATTATTCGTATTGTTCAATTTATTTACAATGGATATGAAAGTTTGCAATTAAAAAAATTAGAAATGTTTAATTTTTATGGCTACTTTTCGAAACTGGTCATTTAATACAAATTAAACAGTTATAATATATGGAAATTACTGATTTTTGGATTGCAACTAAAATGAACCAAGTGAATAGTTGTGAAGTTTGCGTAAAATTATTCACTGATGATATTCAAATGATAAATTTTTTAGAAATGCAAGATAAATAATGAAGTTATTTTAAATTTGATAATGACATGGATTATGGAAAATAAAATATATTGATTAAGTGTTTATGAATTTTTTAAATACAATACAACATTAATATCAAGTGAATTTTTCCATAATACACCCACCAATCAGATCCATCCAAAGATATAAATGGTGTCATAACAAATACCGAATCAAAACATTTATTAATTAGATAAAAATTTTTACCTGATTCAATTGTGTTCAAAGGGTATTCAAATCAACTTTTTAGCTTGTATAAATCAGCAATGTAGATTACATGTCTGTCTGTAGGCAATGACCAAAGTTAGTCATTTTTAGAGCACATTGCACAAAGCAATCTGATTGGTTAATAAACATTATACATGTTTTTATTTGTTATTTTTTAAAATTCAATTTTGGCTTTATTCACTTGTGTTTACTTCTATTACTTCATTGTTTAAGGGAATAAAACTAAAAAAATATAAAAGATATGTGGATGATATGTCTACAATAGGCAAAAAAAGACCTGGAAAGATTTGGTGAAATATGGAATCAACAAAATAGAGCGAATTGGTAATAAGGTTAAATACTTAGACACAATTGCAGAAATGAAAAATAAAAATGGTATAAGAAAAATAGAAACAACATGGCTTCATAACCAATATGGTACAGGACATGTTGTAGACTGGAAATCCAGGAACAACTATAGTACCAAAAAGGGTATATTCTGGGGTGGACTAGATAGAGTTAAAAGTGCTTGCACAACAAAAGAAGGTTTTGATACAGGAGATAAAGAATGGGTAGAATCATACAAAAAAGTGGATAGTCTATAGCAACATTAGAATGGTGGAGACAAGAATGGATACACAGAAGAAAGAACAACATAACCAAAAACATGGATGAAAACCACATATTGGTAATTTTCCTAAAACAAAAAATAATAATAAAATTAGAAATATATTTAGAGAAACAGGAACTACAAGTTTTCATTACAGAAACAGTTTATACAATACATTTAAAAATAAACGGATTACACCAAAGATTACACCGATGGGTTGCCCAAAGGAATGTCAATTAAGTGAATAACCTAGTTAAGAAACAGGTGTTTTTATTATCTAGTAAAAGGAAATTTTAAGTTTCACCTATAAGTAAAATGCCAGTACCCAAAGGACACAAAGCTTATACGACAGGATGAACACAGAAATTTAACTAATTACTAACAGGTGGTTACAACATGGTCAGAAATAATTGGTAAGCACTGACTGGTGGAAGCGTGCAGCCTATGCCCATATAGAACCTGCCGATCAAGCAGGTTGTGGTCTCGGTGCAGTCCCATACAGTCAGTAGCCTGTGATAGGATGCCATCACCAGTGTCTTATACCACCCACAATCACTTTCCTACAAGACGATAGGTCAGCAAACAGACATGAACAGTGCTCTAGGTCTTGCAAGCCATACCTGAAATAAGACTATTTAGACCAATACACAAACATGCCTCCGGCAGACTGAAAATAATTCTCGATTCTGCGAATCGTTGCAGAGGACTAGCTCAAAAGAAGCAAAAATTCTATTACGATAAACGCAGAAGAAAAGGAACGTTGCAAATCAACGATCTAGTGTTAGCTCGTACACACCCGCTGTCAAACGCAAGGCTTAGGTACTCTGCTTCACTAGAAGATCGCTGCGAAGGTCTTTTCTGTGTCATTACTGACAACAAAAATGGGTCCTATGTCATAGCAAGACCAATCACTCTTGATAAGCCTAAAACTGTAAATATCTATGATCTTAAACTCTACGTTCCAGACACAGAACCAACAGTATGGCTGCAAAAAGAGGAAAAAACAGATACTGCAAATAAAAGAAATGCGAGTCGTTCAAATAAGCAATGAAATAAAAATTTCCAACTTAACAGAACCCTCAACCATCTTTTTGCAGAAATAAAAATAAATATATAAGTCAAAGTCACTGAGAGGATGCAAGAAATCTTTAGATTTTCTCTTAAAAAAGAAAATCAATTAATTTCACTTCCATTATGACTAAAATTAAAACAGTGAGTTTTCACTGACTAGAAATAGCTCCTCTCGATTGGTTAAGACGAATTTCCCACACGTCAATTGTATTTCCGTGGTTTGGAAAAATCATGACAACAATAGGAAAACATCTTTTTCAATCTCGGAGCGAAAAACAATGAGAAAACACTTTTATGTACAAATCTCTCTAAATGGTATTTTAGGATGCACGGACTTTAAGGAAAAAATCCAATGCTCTAATCTACCTTGCGAGATATATAAAAAATAAAAGCTCTGTCCGATTGTTTACGGCAAATTCCTAACATGTCGATTGTATTTCCATAATTTGGAAAAATCTCGACAACAATAGGAAAAATAAAAAAATTTCAATCTTAGAGCAAAACAACAAAAATTAACTCAAAAATTTGCTAAGGGTATTTTAGGATCTGCACATTTTTATTTAAAAATCAAGAGATCCAATTTACCCTGTGAATGAAGAGAAACATGTTAAAATACATCACCATCGATATTGTAGGATGCGCAGATTTTGTAGATAATCAAATGCTCCAATCTACCTTGCGATATACACAAAACAAAATAATAAATATATATAGAAAATATTATTAAAATTATTCTTATAATTACCTTCACAGAATTATATATTGTGTCAGCCAGCAAAAACGATTTCTTGCATGCTATCTGGTCTGAAAAACCAAGAAGCAAATTAAGAAAAATGTTCGTTTGGCTTAAACAAAGACTTAAGTTTTTTAGGCCTAATGCACTTTCATGAACAAAACGATCATTTCACTGTGAAAATTTGGCCTTTATAAATTAAAATAACTGTAAATTGACACTTCTGGATCTCCTAACAATCTGGCCAGGCTTGGAAATTACTTATTTATAAGTTTTTCCTACCTTTTTTGCCATTTTAGTTGGAGAGAAATCAAGAGTACAACCTTGAATCAGCAGTAAGTTGCTGCTACTGAGCGTTGAGTGCTCTGGCAAAAACAAATCCGTGAGTCACTGGCAATTCCAATCCTAACTCAAAGGGGACATTTTGTGACGTCACAATGCTGTTCCTAAACAGCAACTGCGCGCTTAACTTCAATTTGAAGAAAACATCGCGAAACAGCTAAAAAATGGTAAGAACTACTTAAAATTACCAAAACAAAATATTTTAAATATTATTCTTGTGTTAAAAACTTGCCACTATGATTTTGTATGTTCAGACTAAGCAAATCTTATAATTTGCTAACCTGACAAAGCAGAAAAAATAGTGAAATTGAGTTTGACCAAAGTGGGATTGGCAAAGTGAAACCATGCTCACTTAAACCTAAAACCACTTGGAAAAAAATTTCTAATTTTTCCCAACCTACTCGAAATTCAGGCAAACCAACAAAAGTGGCTACTTTTGAGTGTCTTGCCAAGAAATAAATGAGAAAAATAGGGAAAATGCAGAATAAAAATTTCTTTTCAAACAAAAGGAAAAAACATCGTCACATACGAAGTTACATGCGTGTTTTACTGAAAATTAAGCCTTTTTCGGTCTCAACACCTAAAACAACTAGCTGTAGAAATTGCACCTTACGTTGCAAGAAAAGCAGACTTTTTGAACATGGTGAGCAGACAAAAGAGACTGGTTTTTGAATTAAAACTGCACAACACAATTTTGACAACTTGCGAACTGATTTTTTGCAAAAGCACAGATTTGTTGGTCTGTAAAAATTCTAAAACATTTTCTTTTTGAAAATACAGAATATATTCAGACTGGCAAATCATAAGTGCCTAGAAAAATCAGGTTTTCACGAGGACAACATTTACTCTAATTTCCAAAGTTCTCAATGTTGGAAAAATAATGGGATTTGGCAAAGTATTCATTTTTAAATTTTTGCAATATTTTCCATTTTTGGGAAGGACATTTTGGCTAATTACAGACCTGGGACCCCACCGACCTGGAACACCATCGGTCACGACCATCACCACCGGATTTGCCTTCACCACCGATTTCGACCTCCATTTACCGACGGCGACCTTTCCACCGACCATTGGACGAACCCGAATCATTGACTTTAACGGGGGGAGTGGTGTGAAAAGTCAACGATTTCGCTGCTCTCTATCACTTCTCCCCCACCAACTACGACAACGTTCCCAATTTGGGACTACGGACTTTTGTTTATTGCCAATTTTTAGATTGTTTTGTTTTCTTGTCAATTTTTGATTGCATTGCCAATTGCTTTGCTTCCAATTACTGATTGTTCAGACTCTGATTTTTGTAAATAACTTTTTTCGTTTCTCCCACAGCTCGGCCTCATGGCCCCGTCAGTCTTGAGGGACTGCTGCCGCTTCGGATCGGATGATCGTGCGAGTCCCTGCTGTCTTGTGGTTTTTAGTTTAAAGTTTAATTTTTTTTACGAGGAATGCCTCTTCCGAGGACCCCTTTTGCGTCAGGCCGTGTGTTTCTGTACACCCTGGTCTCCCAACCTTTTTTCGGAGGGGGGGGGAGATGTGACCGCTTATTGTACCTCTGGTACAATCAAGGGTCACTAGGGGTAGAGAGAAACCCCCTCGCTAGGAGGACACTGGCCAATCAGGACCTTTCCCTGTTTGGCCACTCTTCCTGGACGCGACTCCTGGCAACAGGAGACAGTCTTGTTTCGACCCTTGACAGAGACGCATCTCTGTTCCTTCATGGAACACTGGATGGATATCTGCTGGGCTAACAGGCTCGCCTCTCGATCGCAGGGCTGCCGGGATCCCCTGACAGTCCCTGTCCTCGACGCCACCTGAGAGGAACCGTTCCCTACATTAGGTAGGGTCCGGCACAAAAACAGTGCAACCGAGTCATGCGACCCGGTTGCGGACAACGTATGACGCCGATCTGTCAGCGGCATTCTTCAGGCTGTTCAGAGTCATGGACTGAGGCTGTGTTTAATAAAGATTAACCAAACTCAGTCATGCTTCAGAGTCAGCTTTATTATGCCCCGTCCCCTTCACCTTTCCACCAAGCCCAAACCTGCTGGTCAGGCGAGAGACGGTCATAATTGGACAAAGTCCAAGATGGTGCCGTTCAACGGCAAGAAAGCCAATGTGCAAGCTTTTCTCACAGATTTGATCACGACTGCACGATTTTGCAATAAACCTCGAGTATATGGTGACCACATCACTGTGGAAACTTTTCAAGGGTGATGCATATGCGTGGTGCGAGGATGTGTCACCATTTAAGAGTTTGGAAGATTTTGCCACTCGATTCAGGGTGCAACAAGAAAGCACAGTCTGCACTACGCGAAATTACTCAGAAGGAAAACAAACTTCCTTTGAAGTTTGTCGGAAGGATGAAGACTGTTCAAGTGTATGCATATGCCCCGTCCGAGTCCGAGAAGCTTGCTGCCTCCCTCCATGGAGCCACAGAGAAATCTCGTGCCAATGATGGCATCAAAGATGTCATGGGCCCGTTTGATAGCCAAGATAGAGAGAGTCATCCTTCTTAGTGCTGTTCAAGTCTCTCAAGCATTAGACTACAGAACGAAGCTCCTCTCTGTTCTGCACATAACTCGAGACTGAGTGAGCCTCGGGAAGGTTGCTCACAAAGCTAGGTGATTGGGAGGCGGGGCCTCCTGATGCACCATAAATGAAGGGTTGATAGGTCCCATGATGGCCTCAGGACATGTGTCCAAAAGGCCGTCACATCTTCCCCTCCTTTGAAAAGGTGAGTAACGGGAGAAAAAGACCATAACTCTCATGACGAAAGATAAAATCTTCTGTCACATCTTAACAAATTCAAAAAAAAATTAACTATAAATTAGGCTCGGGCGGTGCCCGTCACCTGGCACGATTGAGATGGTAGAAGAGGTTTGGCCACTGGATCTGTTGGCGCTGAACTTGTGCCATATGTCGCGGTTGTGCCCTCTTGACAATTGCCGCATTCCCACGTAATGGCGTTGACAGTCAGTTTTCTAACCCCAAAACATAGTGGGCACTGTATGTAATTCTGCAAAATATTATGAAAAATTTGTTCATTGTGATGGTCATCGTCGATGGACAACAGTGGCCAAGCCCTCTCGAAAAAGGCAGTAGCAGTAGTGACAGTTGTCATCATTACTGTCTCTCAAGAGAAGGTAACTGTGAGAAATGAGTCGCCAACTCAACAAAAGGAGTTCTCTCGGTCCAATGGTGTCAATTATTTCACACAAAAATGTTAAACTCTCAAAAATAGAGCATGGTTGACATGCTTACTTATATTAATACAACAAAATCGTATTGAGAACGAAGCGTAAAAAATGTTGTACTCGTAGTAATAACTGACAAGTGAACATCAGTAAGTGACAGATTGTATTGCTGACAAAGAATAAACTAAGTGTTCTCTTTGCCCGACAGGACGATTCCTGTAGTTAGATCAGCTCGAATTATTCAAGTCATGTGAAACACGCGAAATGTAAATAATTCAACGCAAAATAAACGTAGTAACTGAATCCTACTTTCTATTAGTACAGAATAATCCGTACTTCAATAGATACTTTTGAAAAAATAAATTTAAGTTGGTACTAGTTTTAGGACAAGCTGTGACATACGTGTCTATACATCTGTAATACTGGACACAACCAGTAGTGACGTCACGCCACAAACATACGTAATTAGTTATACATCCGGGTAAACGGCAATTTCCCTCTTTTGAGAAAGGAAGCAGATATAATTAAGTAATTAAAAACAGTGTGTGAATTATCATTATCGTTGTAAATCTTTTGACAAGAAATAAAACTCGTCTTTTTATTTAAAAATAGAAAATTTGAAGTTTTGTTTTCTTTGTAAGAAGCGGCGCCAGTGACTGTTTACAATGCATGTGCAGCATTGTATTTCGTATAAACAAAGTCCCTTCATTTCACGGTGGCCGATCACGAGGTCGAATTATGTTGTCGACTGTTGTTATGTCGCAAACAATAGGTCGACTTCACTGCGTCGCAGCTTCACTAAGTCGACCTCATTAGGTCGACTTTTCTTACGTCGTGTTTGCAAGGTCAAAATCACAATCTCGATCGGCATTGTGATTTTAAAATCGACATTGCAAAACTAAATTTTTTTAAAAACTAAAAAAAACTAAAAAAACTAAAAAAACTAAAAATTTTTCAAAAACTAAAAAAAAATAAAAACTAAAAATTTAAAAAAACACATTTCTTTATTTAATTAAAGAAAAGATTTTATAAAGATATATTATGTGATATATCTTTTAGAAAAGTTTTAATAGTAGTAGAGTTATAATTCTCTACTACATTCAGTATTCTTCTATCCAAATCTATAGATTTCTTTTTCTTTTTACAAATGGGATGTCCTGCACCAACTCTAACTACTTTATTAGCCACTTAAGCTTCTTCTTTTATTAATTTTGAAGCTAAGGCAGACAAAGTAGGGTAGGCTTTATTAACAACACTATTAAATGCATTATGCCACCCTTCTAAAGAATTAGTTGTTCTTGGTAAATTATCAAGAACTCGTTGATGTTGGGACCACATTGTATGTGGAAATAGAAGTCGTCATCTACGGTTTCCTCTAGCAATGACCCCAATATATGTTGATTCAAAATAATCAACAACATGATCAAGTTCTTCTGGAAAATCTTGATCATGTGTGAGATCTGTGAATCTCTGTACAATATCATTAGGTGGTAAAAATGCAACTGCAGCCAGACTGCGGGCAGCAAAAGCAAATTCACAGTCATCACTATAACAATTTGTTAAACCAAATTCTTGTATCTTTTTCCAAAGGTTATGACTAAAAGATTGAAAAAACAACCATGTATTGTTGTATTTGGAAATTTTTCCTTAAACGCATTAATGGCTGCAATCTCGTAATCTAAGGTTATTGACAATGGTTCAAAGTTAGGTTGTAAATTTAACAAATGTTCAATCATTGACTTATAAGTTGCCTGTGACTTGTCTTTTAATAAAGCATAGACACATGGCACTGTTTCAAAATCACCAAGTAGTGCATGGATTGTGTAAAGTTGTGTGAATTTCTTTGGAGCCATACATTTAGGCACTTGATCGCTTTAAGCTCTGTGGCATTCGTGCCATTGGTTCTAATCTTACATCATCATGGGCACTGGATTCAGGATGGCACTGACTTTGTCAGCAATGCGACTCACGAGGTAAGGTGACCGAGAAGCCACGTTATCGTTTGTGATTAATAAACATCTGTGTCTCGGAGTTATGTCTTGAGTCTACTTTATTCGTACCTGTCCTTCTTACTGCTTGGTGTGATCCAAACACATCAAGTAGTCCAAAAAGCAGTCACAATTGGGGTCCTGTCCTTGGGATTTGAACTAGTTTCGAGATTAATTTTTTGTGGACAAAATTTATTTCTTAAACCACCATCTGTGTGCTGTAGAAGCTTTGGAATTTTTTCCAAAGGTCCTGATCCTTTGCCAGTTACGAAAAGTAGATAAACTTTCTGTCGGGTGCGCGGCACTTGACATGATATTTATTTATCTGGTAGTAAAATGAAAAATTTGGTGTTTGACCCTGAAGAGTGTTGTTTCTGACCTGCTAAGCGCCTATCAGGAATTCGTCAGCCCACTAGCCTAAATTTGAAATATCAACCAGACTCACATGGGTAGAGAAACCTTTAAGATAGAACGATGGTCGACATGATGTGTAATGTTTGATGTTTGCTGGTGTTGGGATTTATTCGCACCGGTACTGCAAGGTTGCACATTTAAAATTAATTAGCTGCCTTTACTAGAAGGTTTCGGCTTCATACCGAGCACTTTTGACATTAATTTGTCATTAGAGTTTTGGACAGTGGAGTGAGTAGTTAGGGAATTTTTGGAGTTCTCTAACATAATCTCAACTCAACTTGAACGTAAAAAACCTAAGTTGGAATTGCGTGTCTACTGAAATTGCGCAGGAATTCACAGCGATTTACGAAATAAGTGGACATTTTGTCTGTTTACGGATTCTATTTTTCCCATTTTTATTTTCGCTTTCGTGAATGGTAGTTGGTATGGTTTCTGGCCAGTTACTATTGTTAATTGCCTAATTCACCAATTGCAATAGAAAAACAGCTGTTGATCTGGGTCCACCGTACACACAATCTTTTTAATATTTTTCTCATCTTCGAAATTTGTTATTAAGATTAAACTCGTTTGCTGTTGTGCAAGGTTTTTCACCAAATTAGGGAATTTGGAGGGAGTAATGAGCACACTCGAGGCAACAGTAAAAGGGAATAAGCAATACAGATCAGGGGACTGGCAATTGTCTCAGAAAGTCACAGAGAGGTGTTACTTTTTAAACTTTTCAAACTTTTTAAACTTTTATTACCTAACTTTAGTTAACTTTATTTTTTACGATTTGGTTAATGTTTAATTTATTGATTCTAGAGTGTCTTCAAGGGCATTTTATTAGGAGTAGAGACGAGAACCGTCGCCTCCCCCTCTATAAGATGGATTTATAACCACTTTTCAATGTTGAACAACCTTTTTTTTTGAAGTATGCAATTTACATTTCATTACTGGAAGATGTTTAATGTGGAGAAACTTTATTTTATAACTTTCATCCCTTCAGGAATTTTCTGGAGAGGTGGTTTATGGTTTTTGGTTCTTTGTGGTGAAGGTTGACTTATGGTTTCGTTTGTCGCCTCCCGCAACCTTGTACAAATTTAGTACAACAGGGGTGGTTAATCACCTCTCTCTTTTGAACCTTTTTCTTTTGTTTCTAGGCCATGTGTCTAGGGGGTAATTCCCACAATAGCATCTGTTGACAAAAAGTCGCCATTAGTCACCACCGACTGCAATCTCCCCTCTCTTCACTCACTTTTACACATGCTTTCACAGAGACAAGGTCTCCGTCCTAAGCCACGACGATCGTACAGAAATACACGAAGCTACACTCGAGCTAGTTTAGAGCCCGAACCAACAAATGATCAAACTCAAGAAAAAGAACCAGTAATTATGTTGCACCAAACCAAAGCTGCCATTGCATACCCTGAGATTTATAATCTCATTGCAGCGAAATTGAAGGAACTAAAATCAGCTCAACAAGAGGCGACAGAATGTCATTGTTACAGTGGACGAAATCAAGGATGGCTTTTCTAGCAGACGTCTCGACAGCAGAAGGTTATTCAATTAATCTTAACAAAATGGCAACGAAATTACCTTGGAAATTATTCAAGGACGAGGCGTATAAATGGTGCTCTATTCTCGAGTTGGAAAGATTTAACCACTCAATTTCGAGTGCGCTTCGGAATGCGAGATGAAGATGCTCAGGCTGCATTGAGGAACATCAAGCAGGGGGCAGATGAGCTTCCTCTGCTGTTTCTAGACTCAGATCGATCAAAAACAGAAGCCGACTTTAAAGGACAGAAAATGTTTTGGTTGCAATGGCGATCATTTATGAAAGGACTGCCCTAATCGTCAATGCACTTTGGCCATGATAAATAATGTGTATGACGCACTGAACGGCAATGAGGAATTAGAATTCAACGATTCAACAGAAGCAAAAAAATGCTGCCGCAGGGATCACCATGATTGACAAATCAGGTGAAACCTGCGCAACTGTGGCCATATTCCTGTGGTCATATCGGAAACTGCTTCAACACCCATACCAAATTACGAAGACGACCCTACCGTGATAGAACGCTGTCATGTAAGTATGAATTTGGAACCTTGCAAATTACCTTATATCTATATCCGAGTGAACGATCGAAATAATTCAACCGCATTCATAGACACTTGAGCTAC
Source organism: Geophilus carpophagus (assembly GCA_034687075.1). Taxonomy (NCBI): domain Eukaryota; kingdom Metazoa; phylum Arthropoda; class Chilopoda; order Geophilomorpha; family Geophilidae; genus Geophilus; species Geophilus carpophagus. Next base: position 2,464 of record JAQFZN010001274.1, on the reverse strand, counting down.
GAAACCATTTATTTGTATCACCAGGGTTTTTTTTGTAAAAAAATAGGTGCCGGTACTCAGTTGAGTTCATTAATTATTTGGGGTACCACAACTGTATAGCCCAGGCAAAATGGCCTGGACTAAAAAAAAATGACGACAATTTTTGATTTTTTTTTTCTGGTTTGGAAAGAGGTTCCGGTACTCCGTACCGGTGCGTACCGGCACAGAAAAAGCCCTGAGTATCATAATAGCGAAACATTTGGGTGTCTATGGACACTCAAAGCCTCTACAAAAGAAAATTTTTGTAGGAACTGGTGGAGGTGTAGTTGAAGCAGATGGCTACATGAATTTAAAAGTGGTGCACTGGTTGCCAGGTTCTTAAGTTCCTGGTGCTGCCATCTAATGTTTCTTTCATTTCCTGCCTGTTCCTTGAATGAAGAAAAATAAGATTGTCATTCAACAGCCTAAAGATGATTGGTATCACCTTGATTTTCCTAAAAAAAACATATCCGTTCGCTGACCCACTAACATACTTCGAAATGGCAAACATAATCACAGATTCGTTTGACGAATTAGTTGCAAAAGCAAAGTACGAAAAAGAAATAACTCCCACGGGTGATGACTTGCTATCCCGCAACATGAACAAGATGAAATAAAAAATTATATTTTTTTTTTAATGGAAGTCTACAACAAAAACCCAGGTTGTAGTAAGGACGTTTTGCACTCAATTCCAACGGAGATAATCCTCCTGTTAAGTGCAAAGATCAGCCTATAAACCCTGCGAAAGCTGCTTTATTGTATACGATGCTACAAGCGTTGTACAAAGCAGGACAAATATGTAAGACTCAAAGCGAGTACAATAACCCACCTGTTATCGTATCCAAAAAAGACGATTCTCATCGCCTTTGCATTGACTTTAGATTTTTAAATAAAATTACTAGGCGTGACAAATATGCCATGTCGAATATTTCTGTGATTTTAGCGTGTTTGGATAGTAAAAAATATATCTTTACTCTTGATTTATCTAAAGGTTATGAACCCGAAAGAGCGTTAAACACGTCATTTGGCACTTTCAAGTTTATGAGGATGATTTTTGGTCTCTCGAACGCCCTTTAGACATTTCAGGGGTTAATGGATAGGATACTTGATACGGCTAAATTTAAATGCTGTATAGCGTATTTGGATGACTTTGTAATCTTTAGTGACAACTTTGAGAATTATATCACTGACTTAGTGTATGTCCTTAGTCGATTGAAAGATGGTTTAATCGCAAATCCGACAAAATCATTCATTTGTCCCGCTCGTGTTGAAATACTTGACTACGTGTTATCTGAGGGCAACTACGAGGCAAACAAGAAAAAACTACAGGGAATTGTCGACTACTCAATGCCAAAAAATTTGAAGCAGCTTCAGTGCTTTATTGGCATGGTTGGGTTCTACGATTCTTTGATTGAAAAATCACAGATTTTAAAGAAACCTTTTTACTCTTTTCTTCGCAAAGATGTGAAGTGGTCATGGCCAGTGGAATGTCAGAACGCCTTTGACAAGTTAAAAGTTCAGCTTGCATCGAGGATCGTGCTGCCTTTGCCCAATTATGGCAGTGGTCTCGGTGCAGTCCTTATGCAAATCGAGGCAGAGGGTTTACCTCTCCACCCAGTTTTTTTAAAAAAATGAAAATTTATTTTTTATATTTTTAGTTGCTCTTATTATAACTATTGCTCATCCTCAGATTGGTCAAACATTATCATATTATGCTGATCTACAATACCATGGTGAAGCGTATCCACCAACTTGGATTAAACATAATGTTTTTATATCAAATAATCAACATTTTCAAATTTAGCCATGATGAATATACTGACAGCATTTTATGTGTTAGAAGTGTAGAAAAGAAACAACATCGCATTTTTACTTGTTCTGCTGAAAATAAATTAAGCAGTAGAATAGCAAATATAGTGTGAGTGGGTTTTACTCCACCTGCCTGACTTGGGGCTCAGACAAGGTGAGGCTGCACCGAATGCACTGAAATACCTGCGAGAATAACTGACACAATGTAATACTCGTTTGGCCTATGTTTGGTTGTCTAGGGGATTTCTTAGTGCCATTGGATGCCATCCAGCATCCCACCTTAGTGCCGGTGTTTTCAACTGCCTGACATGATTGTTACCATGGTAATGGGCATGACTGCTCAAAAAAGCAGAGATCTCTTTGGGTTTTTCTTTGTGCTCAGCCTATGGCAGTTTCTGTGGGCTGCCGCTGTAGGGATAAATGACTGTTAAGGGATTTATCCCATTTTATAATAATGATTATTGATATTATTGTTAAGATTGTCTAACCTAAGAGTAATTAATGTACCGGCATAATAGGAGCAGACATCTAGACAATTGGCACAAGCAGGTTATTTGTTATAATGAGAAATTACAGTTGCTGTCACAAGCTGCTGTACTAGGGTATTGTGCTGGCCCAATTAGGCCTCCATACCTAG
>JAQFZN010001273.1:0-17221 GCA_034687075.1 Geophilus carpophagus | reverse complement strand
AATAGTATCAAATATTCGAAAATCTCGAATAAGAAATATTGAATAGTATCAAATATTCGAAAATCTCGAATAACAAACACCAAATATTCAAAAATATTAAATATTATCAAATATTACAATTATTAATATTACAATAATAATTACTAAATATTAATCTTCTTGAGTACCGAATTGATAATTTGATTTGGTATTACATGCCTTAATCACAACTAATCACAAAATATGTCATGAGTTTGTTAAAAGTGACAAAATGACATTTAATTACCTTGTCAATAAAGTAAAATAATGAGAAATTTATGCACTTCTTGTGAGGAAAAGTGTAAATTTTGATCAATTTATTAGATAAGTAGAGAAAAATAAATTGAAAAAAATAGCGTATTCAGTGGCTTGTCAATTTACTCTTGTCACAGCTTTTTTATCTTTTATTCTTTTGTTGTTTTGAAATTAAGATCGACACAGTAAAAGAAACAAGAATTTTTATTACAGTTATATCTATTGATCAAATATTTGTCCGAATATTTGATTAAATGTTAGAAAATTAGATAGATTTTTGATTAAATATTCGATTTTCGAATAGTTCAACTTTCATATTTGGCTGAACGTCGAATAGCTAATTTTGGCTTGAATAGGTTAAATACCAAATATTTTTCAAATATTTGGCACAACTTTATAAAATAATTTACTTGGTAGGTGTTTGGTTGGACATCCTGTATTCTCCTGTATTCTCCTGCATTAGGAGTATTTTACTTTGCTCACATAACCAATCATAAGTTCAATATTGGACATCTGGATAGGATCAGATATGGTATCCTTGTTGAGTGCAAGGTAATTGATGCACATTTGCCATGTACCACCTGTCTTTGTAACAGCCACAGAGCTACTAATTACTTCTGGCTCATTAAAATATTCAATAATGTCCAAATCAACGAGTTCTTAAAAGTAAGTTGTCATAATTGCCTTATTCTGTAGATTATGCATCCGGTATCCACTGTTGGGTACATGTTTCCTTAACTTGATTTTGTGAGTGATTAGGTTACATTGGTCATAATGTTTGGAAAAAACTTATTTACATTTTAAAAGAGTGTTTTTCAAGTCCTCTATCTTATCAGAAGGTGCGTTACTATTAGCTACAGCAGTCTCAAGCCAGAAAAGCCCCATGTGATTGGAACACTACTTAAAAAAATTATAAAACTACCAAAGCTACATCTGTAATTTCTATCCGAGATCTACGTATGAAGCATCAGAGTAGCCTAGTAAACCATTGTTTCTAACATCTGAAAGACATATTGCATAATATGATGTGTTTGCCACATATTGTAGGACATGTAATAACTAGTTAACATGTTTCTGTGTATGGGGCGTATTGTATTGTGATAGAAGAATAACGGAATAGAATATCTGGCTGTGATCTAGATGCTAAAAACATTAAGGTCGCAATCGGTGAGTGATATGGAAAATCCTCATCAGCTAGAATGGTTTCCCCCTCCCTTCAATTGGCGTTTCGCTTCTTACACTTTTTTGTATTCTTCTACAATCAATCTATGATCTTCAGGGTTATATCTGTTCCAGCAGTCTTGTTTACAATATCAGTTTATGTACTAATAATGGGATTGTTTCAGTCATCATGGGTTGAAACATGGTGATGGTGATGATTGCAAACTGGAATTAATTGTTTATGTAATATAATTTTATTACAGTAATTTGAGATTAAGTTTATAAAAAAATTAACCTTTTTAAAAACTGTAAAAGTCAAATGTTTTTCAAATTTTTTTAGAGGTTTTTCATAGTAGCTATAATTTAGTTACTACTGTGTAATTAAAATTCAGTAAACAATCAACATTTTTCATTAAATTTCTAATTAAATTAATTTAAACTGAATTAAATAAAAATTATTTTATTTTAAATAAATATAGTTGACCATTGTGAAATACCATTTCTACACTACACATAGATACATGAGTTACACAAGAGTTCAAGAGTTCAATTCATCAGAAAAATATCTAAAAAAAATAATGCATATCTAAAATGAGAGAGAATTCTAAATCAGGGATCTGAATGACAAAACCTGACCTGCTACTCAAATGCTTGATACTTAGAAATTGTGTTTATATTTGGAGCATGAAAGGATTTATCAGACTTGAGTTTTGAAAGAGAACAATTGTTGTTCCAACCACTTGTCTGGCTTGTCCAAAGTAATCCCAATGGCGGGAAGGGAACCTAAAGAGTGATCACTGGTCACCCTTTAGTCAAGGGAAAGGGGGAAAAGGGAGGGGAAAACCTATTGGTCTCGAGGCAACTAGCCTCCCCTAATGTGGTAAAGAAGCTAGTGACTAAATTACCCAAGAAGCTTTACTCTGGTAGCTTCTTGGGGGCTTCTTTCATCCAATTCTTACAACCTTCTCATAGGAGGAAATTTGCGTATTGGGTAACTAATGTTAGTGTAGGACAGGGGGAAAGGTAGTTAACTTTACTGACAGCTCTAAGTTCAAGCTTTGGACTTAAACTGAGTCTTGTTTTTGGCCTTGAAACTAAGTCCCTGTTGGACTTAGTCTCAAGGTAGAGAACAGGATACAGTGTAAGTCTCTGTTGGACTTGGATCTACCAGAAAGAAAAGGCAATGCAAAATCTAAGAAGAGTGAATATCCTACTTCGAGACCTTGGTAAAAACTGACTTTTATTCTGCTTTTTTTATTCTGCTTTATTCTTTCTTACAATAGTTCTGCAGCAAACTGTTACAATAGTTCTGCAGCACACTGTTACAATAGCGTGCTGCAGCATACATATAATAATTAAGAACAGCATGTGCTAACAATTGCATATGCCAAAAGGTCTTAATTCAAATCTTTATGACCGGTTCTCGTCTAAAGCAAGACGGTTTTTTCGGACAGAATGTGGTATAAGTCAGGTGGTCGACCAGAAGGAGACCTCTGATTGGTCCCAACCACATAGCCTCAAATCCCTTCTCCTATACCAGTGACCTCTATCAGACAGATGGTCTGATAGGCGGTCACACCTTATAAACCTAACTAGTTCCAACAATCGTGATTAGGTTTGACCCCACTCGGCCTGACTTGGAGCTCAGGTCAGATGAGGCTGCACCAAATGCACAGAAACAAGGGAAACTGACACAGGTGTATAGTTTATTTGGCTTTTATTGGTGTCTAAGGGATTTTCTGGTGCTATTGGATACCATCCAGCATCCAATCTCAGTGCCGGTGTTTTTTAACCACCTTGCATGACTGTTGCCAAGGCAATGGGCATGATGCCCTAAAAGCAGAGATTCTCTGGGTCCTTCTCTCCTCAACCCATGGTTGTCTCTGTGGGCTGCTGCCGTGCAGCTAAGTTCTTTCCTGTCAGGTTTCTCTCTCACTCACACAGCCTTCTTCTCTCAACTCCACACTCTTGACTCTCGACTGACTGTCTCCCTCAGGCTCGTCCTCTCCATCTCTGAATAAGAGGGGGCTGTTTTTTGACCGTGACAGACACAGCACCCAGTGGATGATATATCCATCACACAATCACTAGTATTATGCAAAGTGAATAATATTGATGCAATTACTACAAATACAATTAGGGAGAGCAATACCAGAACAAAAAATTAATACCAGTATTTTGCAACTGAAAAAATTAGACACGAGAATCCGGTATTCATTACCAGGACCAAAAATTAAGCATATAAAATCATTCTAACATTAAAATTAAACTATTCTAATGTGTTTTACAATCTAAAAATAATATTAGTTCCTTACAGAATTCAGCTTTGACATAATGTTGTTTTACAATATTTTTACAATTTTTTTGTATTTTTTTAATAAGTGGAGCCAGCTCAAAATGATATATTTTTAATATATCATTTTGCTGCAATTCAATTGTTAATCTGTTATCATTTTCAATGTCTTCATCTTCAAATTCATCTTCAAATTCATCTTCAAATTAATACTAAAATACCACGGCATTAATGCTTTAAAACCAGAAATATACTTTTGGGATCCCGGTTTTCGAGATACCGGTATCTTGATATTGCACTCCCTAATTACAATTATTAAAAATTTACTGTAGTTTTGTATAAGTTTCAAAATTTTTGGAACTAGTTAAGAATTAAGAGAAAAAAATTGGAATTAGTTTCAAGTTAGCTATTTAACTAACCTCTGAAATTGAAACTAGTTCCAGAACTTTTCTCTTTAATGTGAATTAAAAGGTTTGTTCAAAAGGTTGAGGGAATAGTGTTCTTCAACTTGTCTTATGTCACACACATTTAATGGAAGTTATTCTATATGTATATGAAAGCACAGATTTGGTATACTTAGTTGATTTTTTGGATTTTAGTTAAAACTTACTTTTGATGCTTGGATAACTGGATAATTGAATCTAAAACTATGAATCGTTACTCAAAGAATGAACTTGCACATTGCAATTTTTTTGTTTTGCTTTTCTAGCAATCATCACTTACTTATGCTTTCCAGATAAATGAGAAGACAATGAAGAAGAATTATTATATTTTGGTTTCCTACTCAGGATTGCATGAATCTGACTTTTCACAGACCCCCTGGTGTCTTTTGCTTCAGCCAATCATAGGAGAGTGTTTGGTGATTAGTCGAAGCAGTTCACCATGATTGCATAGAGTGCCATCATTGGCCTCCTCCCCATCAAAAAGGTTGCTATTTTTATTAGAGGTGTTGACAGTCAAATGAATGTGACAGAAGAACTTCTTGATCTTGTGAGTTTGAAAGATACAACAACTGGAAGAGATATTAAAAAAGCTGTCATAAATTGCATGCAATGTCTGTTGTTGTTACAACAATTAATTCTATTAAGAATAATTCATTGAATCATTGTCAGTTTCAAGAATATCTTTGTAAACTCAAATCTGGATACAATGATTTACTTTTTTATGCTAAAAATTCACTGGTTTAAGGGAGAAAGTTAAGATTTTTATGAATGAAAATGACTGATATTTCTGAATTGTGTAATGAACAATGACTTCTAGATTTATGTTTTCTAACAGACATAACAATGAAATTAAATGAACTAAATCAGAATCTTCAAGGTGAAAATAAATTGATTACAGATTGTTATCAAGATATAAAAGCATTCATTACAAAACGGAAGCTTTATGAAAGTCAATCGAAGTTAAATAATGCCATTCATTTTCCACTGTTAAATGACTATAATAGTGACTTTCAAAATATGCAAATGAAATCGCTAACAATAATCATAATAATCATTATTAATTCTAAGGTATCTTCCTGATACCACAAGAAACATAAAAGGGATAAGTTTAATACTATTTTATTTTAACATTATTATTTTTATTATTTTAAGATTACTATTGCTAAGACTGTACCACCAAAGTATGTTAAAAAAGAAGAATGTTTTGCATTAACTGCCAAATTGATAGTAGACAAAGCTGTGGAAATAAAATATATTGGTGGAGTATTTAATACAAATATAAAACCATGTCTATTTCTGTCTTTTTTCAGAAATGCTGCAAATTTGACCAAAAAGGATATTGTTATACAATTTATTAAAAATAAAGATTTTAAATATGTAGGGGTATATTATATGCATTTAATCAGTAAATCATTGGATTGTTACAAATATTTAGAACCCTTGTATGCTGATTATCGCAACCTCAAATGTCAAACTCGAATCAGCCAATTTGAGTTAATTCAAATGGATTTACTGATTGACCAATTATTAACAGACAAACAATTTTGTGATATAACATTGCCAAGGATACAAAATTAAATCAACTGGAACCAAGAATTAGTGCAGTAGAAAACATGGTAAATTGAAAAAGGAAGAAAAAAAAACAATAATTCCATTCTTAAATGACCTCGTTGCTGACATATCACAAAAATAAGATACCACAAAGTCAACTGAAAGCAGTGTAAGCAATCTGATCCAAGCTTAATGTGAGCTGGCAGAAACAGAAGTTGGTAAGAAGAGGCAAAACTAGAGTGAGGTTATGACTACCTTTAGCAGTCATGGTGAGGTAAAGATAAAATGCAAAACACAAAACGGTAAAAATGTTAACAAATTTTTTGGGACAATTAATTACATTTATTATTATTACATTTACAAATAATTTTTTATAAAAATATAAATAATTTGAATTATCATTATTATCCAAAACGTCATATTTGAAATATTAAAGAATATTAATGGCATATTAGGCAGTATAATTAAAAATGAAGTAAATTCTTCAGTTTCAAATACAAAAAAGTAAGCTTGCATTAAATCCTCATAATATAAAAGACATTTATTTTATTTTTACATTAGTTTACTCAATTTGAAATGAATTCACTGTTTCTTTTAAAGTTTAAACAAAAATATAATTTTCATGTAGAATCATTGAATATTTTGAAGCTATAGTTTGACTACAAATTTTAATCTTTCAAATCAGTTTACAATGTCGAATCAATCGCTTTCCCTTTCTGCTGCTTTGATGTTTGATCTAGAAAATTTTAAGAATAATTTATTGTTATCGTTACTATTATAATTAATTACCTGACTGACGTAAGTCATAGATATAAATTTTGCAGCGGCTTGTTCCAACTGCAATGGATTTCTTCCACGATGGCGTCACATTAGAAGTAAACTGTTAATCACTTGTAAGTCTTTTTACAGCTCTAAAAAAATAAAATGTAAATATGAAATATAATTCTATTTAAAAAAATAGAATCTTATGTTTTTGCTTTTGCATCGTAACAGACAATTTTCTTATCTAATCCGACACTTGATAAAAGCATTTCATTAACTGGTGAAGATGCCAACGCCATTGCTGGAGCATTATGCACTCCTCTATATGAATGAATCATGTTTCTGGTATTGGCATCATAGAAATATATAACTCCATCATGTGATGATGTTGCAAATAATGATCGCTTTGTTATACTACATTTCAAATCACGAATTGCCTAAACTTTAGGTGCACATAGTGGAGAACTAGCCAAACTCGTCATAACATTGTGTAAAATGACATCTCCACGTGCACTTCCAGATAAAATTGTTGTAATGCGTGCTGTGTGACCCTTTAATTAAATTAATTTCATTCATTTATTATTAAGTTTTGTTTCAAATTGAAAAATTTTCGACTTTACCATGTGGATTTATTTAAATTCCATAAATTTCTTTCTACTGAAACATGCACACTGTTGATCAACCTAGTGAATAAACAAATATATCGTATTAATATTAGTATTAAAAAAGATTAATATTAATGTGAAACCTCGCAAGAATTAAAATGATCGAAATTAATGTAAGCAACCATTAATTTATCAATATAACTGGCCAAGACTACCTATAGTAAAAAGGCCCACGCACCCCATAGAACAAACTGTTAGGCAGAAAATACTGACACTAGTCTTCGCTAGTTTCGCATGACAGAAATTACAGTTTTAATGCATACAGTATCTAAGCAAGTTTTTGGCATACAGAATGGAAATAAATAGTAAAAATAAATACAAATGTGATTATTTCTGTTGACTTATGAGTTTGCAATACTGCTATCCTCAACTAAATAAATCTTAAAATTTTAAAACAAAAATAGACAAAGAATTAAAATAATTTAAAATTAGAAAAAAAAATTCAAAATTTAACACAGATGAGAATCAAAGTGTTAGAAAACTGAATTTTGATGAATGAAGATAGAATATTTATTTTGCCTAGCTCTTTCATTTTTAACTTTTACAGTTGCCTTTTCCAGCATGTAATCAGTGCTGGATTAAGACCCTTTGTGTCTCATCTTTAGCTTATTATTAACTCATTTTAATGTTTAAATAATTTTGTGGAAGAGCCTGAAACTGGGGCCATCTGTGCTGGTGTAGTCCCGTTTCGCCTAATCCCGTTTCGCCTAAAATTTTTCAAATTTTTTTTTAGGCGAAATGGTCAATCCCGTTTCGCCTAATCGAAACTAGAGCAGGAAAAATGGAAAACCTGGATTTTAAAAATAAACTATTCAATGTCATTTTAAATTTTAAATCAATCCGAAAATATCACTTATTAAACATCTTTTTCTTCATAAATAACTTTGCAAAAATTCAACCTTGACACAGCTAGTTTAACGTGCGACATTTTTCAAGGGAAACATAGGCACAGCCAATGACCAGTCTCGGTATATTCCAGCCAATGGGTATTAGCTACTCAGAAGAGCATCGTTGGCTGGTGTGCATCATTGGCTGTGCAAAACGTCAGTTGCTGCTCCTAAAAGTTTCGTTTGTAAATAATATTTTTTTTCTGATTTTAATAAATAAATAAATGAATAAATAAATAATTAAATAAATACGTAAATAGAAAATAATTTGAAAAATAAAATTAAAAAATATTTTTAGAAGAAAATATTTAAGAAAAAATTTTGTTTTATGCGAAAGATTCGTTTGCCCTCTATGGAGTATTATTGCAATCTTTCATAGCTGAAATTTCGTTTGAGTATCAAATGTGTACACAAAGCAAGTAGTGATTGGATCATAAATAGGACCGATTGATTGTCCAGTATATATAGCACAGCACCGATGGTAAGTTTGTTAAGGCAATAACTGAAATTTTGTTCAAGAAAACTAACAATTCAAAAAATAAGAATTTTAGTTTTACTCATTAAAATGTTGTGATTCATTAGAAGGGCGTCGCCCGTAAAAGACTACTTAATCACGTTATTTCATTTCCAGATTTTGATATGGAACAAGTCACATTAACCATTGGATTAAGTCTTTTTGTATTTATCATCCTTTTGAATGCAATTTTCTGCTGTACGCGTTATAAATATTACTGGAACGAACCATCAACTGGCAACAGATTAGTGTCTATTTGGATCCAGCCCAAACAAGAACAGCCATTTTAATTTTTTTTAAACATATTTTCATCCTAAAATCTCGTCACAATTTTATCCGTCCACAAAATGAGTTCGATTCATCCGGATTACTGGGGTGTATATTTGTGCCTGGCACTAGTGGCTTTGATCGTTTTATTAGCAATCATCATTTTGGGCAATTTTTGTAACATTGACCCTCTTAAAAGAGTGCATACATCATACTTACCCACACCAATTCAACCGGAAGCCATTCCACTGGAAGAAAAACCTAAAGGATCAGTCTCAAGCGATGTTTAATATTATTACCTTTGTTATACTTTTCTAAATATTTTTTTAATATAATATGGAATGTGTAGGGATATTTTTGGGAATAAATAATTTTTAACAAAAACTGTTTTATTTCTTAAGACAAAAACATACAACTATTAACCATCAAGAAATAAGATGTTCAAAAATACCTGTGTGCAAATAAAATAAATCTAAGATAGCTTATGCCTAATAATACTAGTAAATTAAATCATAAAAATGGAATGATAACTTGTTAATTAAAAAAAAAATTTCAAAAAGTTATTTAGTTGGATAGTTTTTTAAATCATCTATTATTCTAATAATTTCATTCAGCACATATAACTGATGGATGAAACATAATAATGTAAATTCGTGAAATATTTGATCACCATTGCGTCACATGGGACACAAACTTTGATATATGTTCTCACTAGATACAATTGTTGTGAATACAACTAATTATTACCTACTGCTCTACAGTAGTATTAGCTTTAAATAAAAAACAAAAAAAAATAAATTCACGTTATAAAAGCTTACTGCAATACTCAATCATTCGTATAAATTACATAATATTTCTCATATATCAAAAATTTAAAAAAATAAGCTTTTTTAAAGATCATTTCAGTGAATTTCTTATTTTTACGAATTACATTCAGATTCTTCTGTTGGATAATTTGTTTTTAATAAACTTTGTTGTTGTTCGATGTATAGCTTTCGCTTATTAACACCAGGACCTAGAAAAAAATTAATAAAAACATTAATAAAAAAGATAAAAATACAAAATAAATCGAAAAATCACCAAAATAACTTAGTAAAACAGGCAAGAATATTAGGCCGTGAGAAGCTCCAAATAAAACTATACATAAATTAATTCTAAAGTAGAACACTTGAAATATTTGAGACTTGGCAAATGCTAAAACCATAATTCCGGTAAACTTGGTGAGAGTAATTCCAGAAAGAACCTAAAATCATATTCTAATTAATACAAACTCAATTTCAATTACAATAAACTTACGGACGAACCCATATTAACAAGCGCATCCTTTGTTCGGTGTATATTAGTTTCAGCAGTGCTCACAGCAAATGCTCTAGTTACATGAGAGCAAAACTCAACAGCAATTCCAATAGCAACAACTAAATTAACGAGTGAAACTGCATTAAGTTGAATATTCCACCAATACATGACCCCCATTAGATTAAGCACAATCATGCAAATAGTAGTCACAATAATGAGTGACAAGTGTACGTCCATTCCCAATAAAAAAAAAGCCATAATAAATATTGCGATCGATGAATAGAGGAGATTCAACATGGTGTCTCTCCACATGGTTAAATATTGTTCATAAAACACATAATAAAAACTGAAAAACAAAAAAACAAAGTTAAAAATCTATTTTTTTAAAAATGCCAAATTATCAATTAAATATACCTATAAGGAAATACTTCAAACGTTTGTCCCTCTAATGCTACATGAGTATTTAAATATTCAGTCAATTTGTCAGATATATAACGTGCCCACCATAAAGCTTCGTAATAATCTTTGGAGGTTTTTAGAATAGTATGAAAAGTCATGAAATGTGTTGCTCCAATGTGACCATCAGGCGACATTTCCACAGCTCCACCGTGAGTGGCATGTCCTCTATATGTACATATATATATATATTTCAAAAATGTTAAACGAAATTTTAAATTATGACTTATTTACCCAATGCATCCATCGCTTGAGGGATTGTCTTTCAGAAAGAAAGGTAAATAACGCTCAAAGTCTCTTCCAAACACCCGTTTTGAGCTTCCAATTTGACTTAAACGAACATCACAATTTGTGCAAGTTCGACTAGCAGATGGACAAAATTCCTGAGTAGTTTCGTTATACATACAACAAGCACCGTTTGTGATCCAAGACATATAATCATCGACCCAAGACAATGCTTCCTGCGCAATGTACGTACTAAAGAATAAAAATGTTAATTCATTTAAATTATTGTAGATTAAATTTTCTTACTGTTCTGAATGAATATGAGCGAAACTAATTTGATTCAAAATTGAATCTTTTTCACACATCGGTCCTTTACATATTGCACTTTGTCCTTTCCAAGTTGTGTAATTATAACCTGATTTGACAACGAAATACATCGGAGGTCCAACAGAGAGATATTTTTTCAGTGATTCTAAATAATGCATCACGTAAGAATCTTTCGGCATTGACAACTCTTGATCAAGACCAACTTCAATTTTATTTATTACAGCTAACGAAGTGCACATCCACATCAAAAAAAATAAAACCTAAGAACAAAAAATAAAATTAATTCAATTATTAATTTTTTTCCAATACTTTGTGTACATACCACAATCACTCGCACAATTGGCCTCATTAAAAAAGGAGCATAAACATTTTTAAATAATTTATACATTAGTCCAGTATTGCGGTTCAACGAGTCCTTCTTAGATCCATGGATGCAACAACACAAATCAAGACGATTGTTCTAGAAATTATTTTTACGCATTAGATTAATTACATGTTTCATCATCTTATCATACCTCTTGTCTCTGAACATCAAGTGCAAACACACTGACAAAGCAAGTAATTTGAAGTACAAACGCAATAATAAGCGCAGTGCCAGCATATAAAGCAAAAGTTCGAACAGCGGGCATGGGTGACATTGCACCCAGAAAAAAGCCACAAGCATCGGTTAAACTGCTTAATAACATCGACGGAGCCACTTCTCCAACAACCCGTCCAATCTGTGCTTCTCTGGACTCGTTTGGTTGTCGAATGTCTCTCTATTAATTGAATTATTGCATTAATAATTCAATTTTATGCACTTTAATTTTAAATATTCGTTACCTGATAAGCTTGTGCTAATATAAATATATTATCCACACCTACTGCTAGTACCATAAACGGTACAACTTCTACAACAATAAGTGTAGCAGGAATGCCAAAAAGACTGAATATTCCTACTGATGACATCACAGACAATATTACAATAAATATGCCACACAAACCAAGTGTTATTTTAGAATCAACCTAAGAAAAAAATTAAAAATTATTTTTAGTTTACATTAAGTATGATAATTTACTTACAAGTAATCTTCGAAAACTATTTGCTTGTCCTAATCCAATTGAAATGTACATAAACATGATTAAATAACTTATAGCGATTGTCGATATATCTGAATGAGTTTCACGGTCGAATTCATCTTCAATTGATCTCTACAAAAACATACATTTTTAATTAATTCATATAAAAAAAACTATTTAAATAATCTTACTGATGCCATGTAAAAAACATCCATCGAAGAACTGGTGTAATTATTCATAAATCGAATAAACCTAAATAAATGTTACATTTTAAAAATTATTAAAACGTTAAAATTATTAATTCACTACTTACTCAGTTTCCCAGGCAAGTGCATTGACAACTTTACTTTTGTCATAATAATTATTTACAATAAATGACAGGACTAGTGCTTGTGCTTTCGTATACTGTTTGTTTTCAAACCCACCAAGAGCTAAGAAAGGAAAAACTGGACCCCCGTATGATCCCATGCAAGTGATGTCAGTCGGTGAACTATTAAAAAAAGTCTTAAGTTACCGAAGTATTCTTATTACTTATAATAATTACCGAAAACATCGTAAAAGATGATCCAAGTAATCATAATTTAAGTTAAATAAATCATCGCTGTTTTGAAAATAATTTATAGCACTGAAAACTGAACAATTATTATTTTCAGGTGCCATAGGTGAATAACAGATATCCTTTAATGAAACTTCACGACCATTTACAACAGTTGTAAGAAATTCGATTTTCAGCTGAAGTTTTAATACCTAAAATGAACATTTTTTTTTTATAATTAAGAGAAATACATAAATATTTAAAATAATAATTTTACCTTTTGCAAAAATTCACGTTCAAAAACTCGATTGAAAGTTTGATTTTTGTACACAAATGTACCAGCCGTTTTAGGGGTAATTATTACTTGTTCAGTACGGAAAAACGGTTGAAAATGCGAATCAAAATATTCTCGTTCCATTCTCGCTTGGCTATTAGGCATAGCCCATAATTCAACTGGATCAGTAACAACCGTAAACTTGAGCAAACCCAAAGATAAAATTCCACTTGCACTTAAACCAATACATAGTACAAGAATAGGTCGTGTCGCACAAAAAGTTCCAAAATTTATGAAAAAATTCTCAACGCAATCTTCAAATCGAAACGCCAAATTGCTATACCATGTTTTATCAGGTTCCAGAACAAGAACTTGATCAGAACGAGATCCTGTACTTTGGTGTTTCTTCAACATGAATTTTTTATCACCTTTTAACAAAATAAAACAAAAATAGAATTAATAAAAGTAAAGTCGATTTATTCCTTTAATTACCAATTCTATGATCTTGAAGAGGAACATTTTCTTTATGAATCTCATTTGCACTTCCTTCAGAAGAATGGTCTCTAAAAGCACTTTGATTATCTACACAGATTTATAAAATAAAAAATTTTAATTTTTTAACTAATAAAAAGAATTCTCATTCACCAGAATTTTCTTTTTCTATTTTGAACCGTAATGTAACCAAAAACAAAGTAGCTAAAAAACCATAAGTAATAACGGCAATCACAGTCATTCCATCAACACCAAAGATTGAAAATTTGGCAGAAAAGGGTTCAGGAAGTTCAAAAGGGGGTCGTTCTTCCTTACACGCCTCTTCACAATCAGAACACGCGCACACCGGTCCATTTTCCTTAAGGAAATAAAAAAAAATTAAAAAAAATCAATTAATAATTTAGAAAGCCTTTTATTTACCTTAACTGGTTCATTGCATTTAACAGTTGGCAGATCAAGAGATCGAAAATCTTTTCCGTGATCCGATAGAATCTTTCTTTCCGTAATTGTAACATTTACTAAGAATGGCGCATAAACACTATCTCCCATTGATTGCAACCATCTGCTTCCTGAACATTGCTCGTGACCCCAGCTACCACACATTATTGACATCACATTCATCCCAGCTGTGTTAATATTTTCGCATGATTTATACAATTCAGTACTAAACGATTCCGTCACAAAAAATTCAACAGCCGTTATTGCATCTTTCGTACTGTTATCTAAAAATAATAAATTTCTTTAACATTAACAACAAAAAAGGAAGATAAAATATATTATTCATTACCTTCTTGCAGTTGTGGTTTCACTGATAAGGGATGAAGAAATTTACTGTGATGTGGACTGCAAGTCATTGCGCAATAATAATTTCGAAAATTATGCCAACAAGCAGGACAACGTTCCAAAAAGGTTTGCGCTGCTCGTAAATTTACATGAAAAGATTTGATCTGATGATAATCGCAACAGGTAAACGTATCGCCTAGATTGTAACAAATGATATTAATACCTCATTTCAATACGAGAAAACAACTAAATCTTATCAAACCTTCCACGTTTGTTAAATCAGGACACAAATCTCGAAATAAATCTAACGCTTTTCGATCAACCAAACGTTTAGCCGGACCGGAATAAGGACAGTTATATTTTAAACTGTTCGATGGGTTTACTCCACATTCGCCATACCATATACATTGACCCGTTGAGCCAAAAACCTATTAAGAAAACAAAACTTATGTAATAATACAAAAGAGATGAAAAACGCAATTTCAAAATGGCTTTTACTAAATTCCTGTTAAATCATTTGGATAGGCTTCACCACTACGCCGTAATGACGGCGTATTTTGTATTTCAATATTAAATTACAATATTTTGTATTTAAACATACCTTATTTTGCTCGTCTAAAGCAAGTATCACAATTGTGGTAACTACGACCTGCCACATAAACTGATTTGATGTTTTTCTCATTTTCACACTTGATAGGACACAGAGTGAAGGCTTATGGGTGGGATTATTAAATGACCGGCGTATGAATGGCTGCCCGTTGGATCGACCGATACACTTCTTATTCAAGATAAATATTCACACTCATGTAAGTGTATCACGAAATGTCGTTCAAAGGGAATAACTACTTTAACATTCCGAACAGCCCACTTATCTGACGACTTGGAAACAACTCGTTTTAAAGGGAAGCTGCTTCTTCGACTGAAACCAGCATAAAGGAGAAGCAATGTTTCGATTGACGTCACGTAACAGCGCCTCTAGTGGTTGGATCTTAGAATTCACCTTTTGCTGAACTGCACATGCTCAGATGATTAGCGCGCCCTGGTGGGAAAATAAAGAACTTCACATTGGGTACAGTATTTACAAGACAGCATAATAAAGTTACATATTGCTTGCAGGAATTGCTGAAGATAAAAAAAATCAGCTCCAAGGCTTTTTATCAAGTGTAGATAAGGAGAAAATAAATACAAATATATAATAATAAAAAAAATGTTAGCTTAAAGGTTGGGTAAAAATGTTTTCAATCCCATTGGGTGTTAGAGTTATGAATCAATCTTTATACATTGCTAAGAAAAATAAAATGAATATAAATAAAGTTTTTATAGGTGAGAAGTGGTTATGATTTTTGTATGAGCTGTGATAAAATAAATTAATTTAAAGCAAAAAAACCTAATGTTGTTTATCTTCATCTTGTTGGCAAGAGTTTTTCTCATGTGAAAAGTGCAGTCCTTGTGCTTAAACACAACTATTTTAACCTTTGAAAAATACAGCAAATGCACTTAGACTTTCTGTGGTTTGTAAAGTTTTCCTGCAAATGCAACGTTAGTTCTATTAAGTTTCTCACAGTTGCATTTCTCTTAGCCCATCTCTTGTTATCCCCATTTGACATGCTCCATATGGCCCACCCTGTTCGCACTGCATAAACTAGATTATAATCATCTAGCTAAACTACAAGCTAGCTAAAGTTTATCTAGCTTAAGTTTGTCTGGTTAAGCTATACTGTTCGCACTGGTTAAGCTAGATAAGACATAAGTGGTCAATAAACTCAGATGCCTGGCAAGAGTAGTTAATGCTAATTACTAGAATTATAAATAAAAATAAATACTTTAAAATATAATCAAAATATATTTTTGAATTAATTACCTAAATTCAGCACTCAGATTTTTAATTTTTCTTTGAATAATGTCACATGACTTGAAAAGGGGGTTTGAGAGAAATGCATTGTGGGACTTAAGCCAGTTGAACAGGCTTAAGCTAGTTTCAGGAACTGGCTAATTTTAATCCAGTTAAAAGAATTTTGATCTAGCTTAAGTTTAGCTAGGTGCGTTCGCACTTACTTTTTTTCTAACTGGATGTTGAAGTTAAGCTAGCTTAACTTTTCAGTGCGAATGGGGTATTAGGGTTTATCCCATCGTGAGCTGGTTGTAAACTTTAGAGTACATAACTTGCAGAGAAAAATTATTGGATCAAGCAGCACAGTTGAATGCTGGTAGCAATGCAAACTTTTTGGACAGAATTAATTAAATAATTTATAATTTGCTTTGTTAAAATAGAAATACTTTGCAGAAAGAATTTTTGTCATGTGTTTTGTAGCTTAAAAGAGTAAATAATGCAAATGTTCAAAGCATCAAACTTTTTCAAGTGTTTTTATGCACAAGCCATTGATAGCACCAGTGGCAAACCCCAAAGGTTAACACCTGGATCACACATGCCCAACCCTCTTGATTTTTTTGGAGTTGCTAGAGGGTGTACTCCAGGCTGGCCCTGAGAAAACATATTAACAATAACAATATTTATCCAAGGTACTTCTAGCTAGCACCTGGGAGAGAGGGCCTCTGCCCCCCTTTAGTCTGTCACTGGATAGCATATTTCTCTAAGCAACAAATGAGGACCACATACAAAATAAAACATTCAGCCAATAATGAAGTAGAATGTTGCTATGGGGCCATCAATAAGGAAATAGCCTGTAGTAAGCAAAAGAATAGATGCTCTTCTGTAAGTAAGAGATTCACAAATTGTCACAACAAATTACTTTCACAAATTAATTGCCTAATTGAAAACGAGGATTTTAGAATTTAAAACTAGTAAAAAATATTCATATTATGAATTTGTGGTACAGTAATATTATTTCAGAATGCTAAAACAACAGATTAGTAAAAATATTTGTTTTATTTACATTTTGTTATCTTGTTTTAATAAATGCCTACTATTTGGTCTAATGTAGATTCATTCTTCTGGCA
>JAQFZN010001272.1:0-17227 GCA_034687075.1 Geophilus carpophagus | reverse complement strand
TTGCTGAATTTTATAAAGTAACCACTCACAGAATTAGCAATGAGCTGTAATTTTGTTAAATCAGTTACTTAATTTCGTTAATGAAATGCTTTTCACGAATTTTATCGAATTTTAACTCGTTTTTGTCTTCGTATGTATTAAATACAATAAATTTCTTGCTCAAACCTGATGTTTGCTGAATTTATAAATACAAAAAATTCTCACTTCTTGAGAGAATTTTCATTTTTTATTTACTTTGATGGCATCTTTTTTATAATATATAACTTCTCTGCAATTCAGTGTGATCAGTTGGGTCAAAAGTCAAAAACCAAGAACCTAAAACAAAAGACAAGATCCACACCAAATTGTTGACCTTTGAAAACCATACAACTTAGGTCAAACTTAAAGTAAACATGTAGTATCAAGTATTTACCAATACTCCAACACATAAGTGCAAACTAAATACAACATTACATCAAATACAATTTGATTCTTAACCTAAATTCAATCCAAACACTAAAATTAAAAACCTCAAAACCAAAACACATTTATTCAATTCATTTTTTCAAAACATTCAACACAATTTTTAAACTTGTTATTTTATTACAAATATTTGTCACCAAATAATTTGACCTTTTACCAAATCCTTCATTCCAATACAGGTTAGAAACAGGTTATGCAGAGTTAAAATTAAACTCATTAATTACAGTTATTTAACATAGTACAAAACTTTTGGTTTTAATTTTCTCTTTTTAATATTTACTTTTCAATCTTTAACAACACATAACAAAATTTATTAATACATCCACAATTGACTTAATTATCCATTAAATGAAAGTGAGTAAACCTTTCTTATCTTCGTCTGGTCAAATGCAGTCAACATGACCTGCTTTTGGTTTCAGCTTGGTTAATGAGGAAAGAAGATAACCAAATCAAGACCAGGACATTCACAAAAAACACCCAGCTGAACTTGAAAGGGAAGAAGGAAGTTATTAAAATTCACTTACCATATAAATTAACATGGAAAAGTGGAGAATTTGTTAGAAAAATTTAATAACAACCATAACTTTTTTGGAATAAATGTAGCAAATAAAAAACTGTTCTTTTTCAACAAAAGCATTTGATTTCTCATTCATAAGTCGGCCATGATTGAAGTTAAGTGTCTTGAACTTGGGCGTGGTGTAACCTTAAAGTCAAGGTGAATGAAGAGGTGGCAAAGACTTATTTGACGATTATATAGAAGCAGGATGTTTCCCACGTTTTGTTATTTCGTATATTACAACACACAAATATATAATTGGTATTTATCAAACAAAAAGGGTTGATATACTTGATTTGATGTACATCTAGAAGGAAATTGCAGTGGAAATACAAGGAAAAGAAAGTTTTTTCTTTTTTTTTATCACTAAAATAAATCTATTAATACAATAAAAGCCTTTGGTTACAATAAATGTATAATAAAAAGAAAAAGAATAAATACAATGATATCAAAAATATTTGTGACTCAATTGAATGCAACATAAATAATAATAAATAATAAAAATGATTGAAGAAAACCATTTCAACCATATCCACCACTAACTAGATTATTATTCATTTCACCATTTGCATATCCTTTAAAATTATTTAAAACATTTAATACATAATCTAACTGAAATTGATTATCTTTACTTCCTACATTATTATACACATCACTGTCTTGACTATTAGCATAGTTTGTAGGTAAAGGGTAATAATCATCAGTACCAACATTATAATAATTATTATTATTGTCATACTTGACATCATTTATGGACGAGAGAACATTACTGTAAACATTAACAAGATTTTGATGATCTAAATTAGGTTTGTCATAGACAAATGGATGGTTTGCTGACTGTGTGTTTGTGTTTTCATTAAACTTTCCAGAAATTCCCAAAAACACAACACTCAATAATATCAAAAAAGCATGTTTGGACATGAAATGCAACAACCACATAAATAATCTGCTGTTACCCCATGAGGACATATTTCCTGTGGTTGAAGAAGCTATTGGTAAAGTTGGATCATCAGCTTGCAGAATTGGTTCATCCTCCTGAAGGATTGGTTTAACAGGAAGTGGTTTTCTGGTTGGTAATGGTCTTTCATTATCAGAAGTAGATGTAACTACATTAGTTATAATTATGGTATTTTGTGTTGGTCTTGTTCCTAAAGCTGGGATTTCAGTTGGTCTAGTAAAAAGTGAATTTCCGGTTGTTGTATCTTGTCTAAAGATGATTGGAACTGTTGATTTATCAGTAGTTGATGCAAGTTGGTCAGTAATTGTGACTTTATGCAGCACGTTTGATGTGATTGGTTTTGGTGGGCTTGTAACTGGATTGTTTGGTGAATTAATATGAGTGTGTATAGGAATTTCAGCATCACAAGCACAGTCAACTTCAACTTCTTGATCAGGATTTGGTGTTGAGTAGATCAAGTTCGCATGAATTACTTCACCAACCTCAGAATCAGTCTGTGTTGATTGAGTAGTTACATCAGTATTCCACGGATTGTTACTTATTAACTGATTAGCAATAGTATTAATCACATTTTCATTGACATCAACTGTTGGTTTACGAGTACCAATAAATATAGACGGCCATTTTGCAACATTACTGTTACTTCTTGGTGTTGATGGGCGCATTGTTGGTGGATGGCGAGTGACAAAACACGGATCGGTCCCATTAATTTCGGTTCCTGGCTTGACGATGATAAAATTATCAGGTTTTCTTCTTTTCTGCAACTCGTCATTGTTTTTACAGATTATAAAAACAGGTCTAGATGTCTTGACACTGCGAGCTTCGTCGTCTTCGCCGACTTCCAATTCGAATGGCCAGTTGAGATTCCAAACATCTTCCTGTAATATTGGCACCTGGGTTGTGATTTTTGTATTGATATACGCAGCTAAGAGCAAGAGATATGCTCCACGAATCATCCCATCAGTTGAAGTGTTCACTG
Source organism: Geophilus carpophagus (assembly GCA_034687075.1). Classification (NCBI taxonomy): domain Eukaryota; kingdom Metazoa; phylum Arthropoda; class Chilopoda; order Geophilomorpha; family Geophilidae; genus Geophilus; species Geophilus carpophagus. The sequence goes on along the minus strand of JAQFZN010001272.1, from coordinate 14,272 downwards.
CTTGCTTATCCTCTGGCCTTTTAAATCAGGGCGTGACCTTACAACATACGGGCATTTGAATGGAAACTCCTATTTGGAGAACACTTTTAGCATCGCTTTTTATGGTTTGTTTTGATTTTTTTTTCAATTGGAGATAATTTTATATTGTTGTTTAGTTATTATATTTATATAATATTGTAAATGAGAATATAAATATATTTATTTTTAATAATTTTGATTAAATATAATAAAAATAGAATTTTTTAAAACAGTTTTGTAATTTTAATGAATTTTAATGAATTTTAATGAGATAAAACGCAAAAAAATAATTCTTTTTAATTAAAAATAATTTGCGTCATTAAAAAATACTTAATTAGTATTTATGTATTTATTTGTTTATTTGATACTGTTTAAAAGGAAAAGTCTCTCAAGGTCAAGCGTTTTTTACTCGGGGAAAAAAAATGTTGCAATTTCATTCCGGGCTGTTGCTTTCATGATGTAATGCAATTACTTTTATCAGTTTCTCTCTTTCTATACATACAACTCAAAGCACTCATCAATTGAACATCTCACAAGAAAATGGCTACCATTTGTCGCTTGTATATCTTCATTATGTGGATAATGGTGTTTATGTGTGTCCAGATATCGTTTGTCAACTCATATCCGCCTTCGGTTTGTCCTTTTGGAGAAATTTGGGATCCATGGGCGTATAGATGCAGAGAAATGTTAAAACCGCATGAAGATATACTTTGAAGATAAAACTGACATTTATTTCATTATTTCTATACATCAACTGAACATAGTTTAATAATTTCACAACAATTGATTATATTTTAAAGTTTGTATCAATTAATTATGTTATAAAAGAATTTTGTCACATTTTTTCACCACTTCAAATCCTTTTCACATGTGTGGGTGTGTAAAGATATGTCATAAGGGGCTCTTGAACTTTTAGCCTGTGTATGTGCAGCCCTAAATTGGTATCAGTGACCCGTAGATTTGAAAAAAAATATGAAATCGTCCTTGGTGACCCATCTAACACCTACACACGCGTTTGCAGGCTGCAAAGCCAGTAGAGCAGTGATCAAAATCTCCATTTTGTAACGCGTCATCAACACAGGAAGTGATTTAGCGCGAATTTTAATGAAATTATTTACATAGTTTGTTGCTGCTTTATTTATGTTTCTTACTTATGAGACACTGATAACCTTTATGGTGACCATTTTTATGTAATTAGATATGGAATGTGTTAAGCTTCCAGCCAGCTTATTTTTGCATATTTTCCAGACTTTGTTTTCTGTGTTAACATCAAGGTGATACATAATGATGGCAGTAATTGTCAGCAATGTCACGGTCAAAAACTAGATTTATCTTTTTTTTTTCTAATCTGTTTGAGTTTTTTTCACTTTTTTCATTAGGCTGGGTTTTTTGTGTCTAATATTTGTTTTATCCTAGGTCATGTTTTTTTCTAACGAGATTAAAAATTATTTAAAGATCGAAATTGATGATTTTTTACGAGGATTAGAAAAATTAAGCTTAATAATAAATAAATACAATTAAATTTTTATGCAACAAATAAATATTTTATTCTAAATAAGCTTTAATGAGTTGTTTACCACAATTCTAACAAGTTGAATTCGTTTTCAGACTGGTCATTGAGAATTCTTAACGATTTTTCAAACAAGCATTAGTAGGATCGTGTACGACTTTTCCATCGCTTCTAAAATAACAAATTTATAGAATTTAATTAAATATATTTTCTATCTTACTTGATAACAATTCTTACTCGCAATTTGCGACATCTAATGCACATTTATTAGCGTACTGTTGTCCATTGGTGTCGCATACTGGACTGTAATTGAAAGGGCAGCCCTGGTTACATTTTTGGCAGTTGATACCGACAACTGCAATTGGATAAAATTTAAATTATTAATAAAGATTAATTAATTAATGATTATTAATTTTTAAATATAATTACCCATCGCGCAGAAGAAGACGACAATAAGTGTTTTGCTGACCATCTTGAGTGAGGAATTTTACAAATCTGTTGAGTGAAAATGTTTAATTCTTATATATATAGAGTAATTACGTCTTTGGGAAATCCATTTCCAGTTTATTTGCGGATATTTCCAGGAAGTGGCCTTGTTTGTTATTTGTTGCAAAGTCAGATATGTTGCATAATGTAATAGATAAACTGAAATGATTTATTGAATTTTCTTAGAAGAATATTCATAGTCATTTAATTTAATTGCATACAGTTGGTTAGTGATTAGTTTAGTTTGCATAAAATGTGTAATTAATTGTACACGTGTCAACATAAATAGTAAATGAATAGTTTTATAAAGCGGTAATAAATTGTGGAAAAGAATCTAATGAAATTATGGATTTTTTGCTTTTTTTTTATTAAATGTTTTCTTTTTGAATTGAAATTACGTATTTCCAAAGTTTGCTAACAACCTGCAATTATTTTTGTTGTATTACTGGATCCTGTTTTCATACAAAAAATTGAAAAGACAATTTGAATAATGAATAGTGATTTCATAAGAAATTTTTTTTGTGTTTAGAGAGCAAATTATATAATTATTAATTAAAATGATAATTTTATTAACTGTTTTTTAATACACATATAACTTATTTTAGTTATTTATTTTTTTAGAGGAACTAATTTTGAACTTTGTATGGCTCTTGTAATTAAAAAAATGATTTTTTTTGTTTTAGTTCATATATTTTTTTTACAATATGTGTAAAATAATTTGTAAATCATTTTTTATTAAGTCAAATAAGAGCGCCATTTTTCTACATCATACACTACGGTAATACTTCCGTATTTTATCGCTAGAGGTTGTTTATCTGCGAGTGTTCGTTGCGTTAGATCCATACAAATTTCATTAACATTTAATTTAAATTTAGTAAAGTTGTTTATACTATTAGCTAAAAAATGGATTTTATTTTTTGCTTATTACAATTGATATTCGATTTTAAAAGTTGAAGTTTATTCGTATTCTTTGTTTTTAAATCATCGTGTAATAATTCGTCATCATTAGTCGAAGAAAGCGAGAAATTATGACGCGTTTAGAATGTTCAGAAAAATACCGCATGGTTTTTAGTAGGTGCAGAAGGAGGTATACTATGGCGGCTTTCAATCGGTCCTGCCGTTCCTTGTGCCATTTATTACAAAGGTTTTTAATTCTTGATTATATATCTATACTTTATTCAATTAAAAAACATATTTTCTTTGAATTTAAACAGAACTAAAAGAATTAAATCATTACAATTTACGACTCGATTCAAAAGTTCGATAGTTCAGGATGGAGGATCAATGCTGGTTGAAGATGTTACGAAAATCCCATTAAATTTACCGTTGAAATCAATTCCACCGCCAATCTACCGAAAATTGGAGAAAGATTCAAACGAAGAAACGAAGGTTACAATTTTACCAAATGGGCTTCGCGTTGCATCAGAAAATAAATTCGGTCAATTTTGTACAGTTGGAGGTAAATTTGAAAAAAAAAATTAATAAAATAATGCAATTTTATGAGTTTTTTTTTTTAATTTTATTTTTTAGTAATAATTGATTCAGGATCACGATATGAAGTTGGATATCCAAGTGGAATTTCACATTATCTAGAAAAACTAGCATTTAATGTAAAAATTAAATACAAAATTTATTTTTTATTTTCAAAACTGATAAAGAATTTGTTCAAAATTAGTCTACTACAGAATATTCTAATCGTGAAGCCATAGTTAAGGATCTAGAAAAATACGGCGGAATATGTGATTGCCAAACATCAAGGTAATATTTTATTTAAAAAAAATAACAATAAAAAGTAAAAATTCAATATTTTTCAGGGATTGCATGATTTACGCAGTTTCGGTGAGTACAGAAGGAATTCCTACAGTAATACGATTGCTGTCAGAAGTCGTTCTTCGTCCTAAACTTACAAATGAAGAGGTATTTAGTAATCTAAAGCCTGTAAAATTACATTTTAAAACATCTAAGTAACATTTTTCTATTAAAGTTAGCGGAAGTTGCTTCTATGATTCAGTTCGAAGTGGAAGATATGAATATTAAACCAGAGCAAGAACCCATTTTAACCGAAATGATTCATGCAGTAAGCAAATTTTGAATTTAATAATGAATTTTATTCTAAAATCTATTACATATTTGATTACAGGGTGCTTATAACAACAACACGGTTGGGTTACCAAAATTTTGTCCAATCGAAAATATACCTAAAATCGACAATAAACTTTTGTTTACGTATCTAAAAAGTCATTATCAACCTAAAAATATGGTTTTAGCTGGTGTTGGTGTTGATCATGACAGATTAGTGGAATTAGGACAAAAGTAAAAATTAAATTTCAATTTTAAAATCACAAATTATTAATTAATTTATTTTGAAATAGGTATTTTGTGGAAAAACCACCAATTTGGCAAGAACAGTCTGACTTAAGCTTTGCAGATGCTAAACACAAAGATTTATCAATAGCTCAGTATACTGGAGGTTTAATTCGGGTAAATTTAATAACAAATAATTGGCAATAATGATGATAATTAATATTCATTTTTAAATTATAGAAAGAAAAAGATCTTTCGAACGTAAGTATGGGTCCTACACCTATTCCTGAACTGGCACATATAGTATTGGCATTCCAAAGCTGTTCGCATCAAGATGACGATTTTATTGCATTTTGTGTACTCAATATGATGATGGGAGGTGGAGGTTCATTTTCAGCTGGTGGTCCTGGAAAGGGAATGTACACTAGGCTGTACACAAATGTTTTAAATAAGTATAAAATAATATAATATAATTTATTTATAGATATTGATTTTTTTGAAAATTATTTTTTATTTAAAGATTTCATTGGATGTATAATGCAACAGCTTACAACCATGCATATAATGATACAGGAATATTCTGTATTCATGCTAGTTCAAATCCAACATTGGTATTATTTATTTATTTATTTATTTATTTATTTATTTATTTATTTAGTAAATAAAGTTAATAAAATAATTTTTAATTTTTTAATTATTGATTTTTTTTTAGCTAAAGGATTTAGTAGATGTGATTGTCAAAGAATTTATAGCAATGTCTGGAAAAATTGATGATGTAAGTTTAATCTGGCGATATAAAAACATTGTAAAAGACATTTTTTAAGATATTTTATATTGCAGACTGAATTAAACAGAGCTAAAACACAATTACAATCAATGTTATTGATGAATTTGGAATCACGCCCAGTTGTATTTGAAGATGTGGCTCGTCAGGTTCTAGCAACTCAACATCGTAAAATGCCCCAATATTTTATTGACGAAATAAGTGAGGATTGTATAAAACAGTGGTTCTCAACCTGCATTCTTGACATACCCCTCTTTCTCAAGAACCCCTTAAAACTATTGCATGCATAATATACACTGGGTATTTGTTTATTTGAAAAACAAAATAAATAAAATCTGTCATTTTGTATAAAAACTCCTAGTTGAGAATCACTGATAAAGAATATTAAATCAGATTTTTTTAATTTATGAATATATTATGTATTTTTAGGTAAAATTAATCCTGATGATATTCGGCGTGTTGCCAATCGTATGTTGCGCACAAAGCCAACTTTAGTCGGTCTTGGGAATTTGGATAAGTTGCCAGCTTTTGAAGACGTTGAATCTGCACTTAGTACAAGTGGAGGAATTTTACCGAAGAAATTCTCAATCTTTCGATAATATCATTTTTTAGAGAAAAAATAAAAAAGAAAAAGAAAAATTCGTAAAGTAATATATTTCTTGTTTATTGCAATTTTATTGTTTTAAATTGTTTACTTTTTTCATAAATTGTATGAAAATACTTGAATGAATTTCTTTTAGTTTTATTGAAGTCTGGCGTATTTGGAATTTTTAAAAAAATTATATTATTAAAAATGTTTTTTTTATAAACATAAAAAAGAAAATAATACTTCTGCGCCTTTGGAAATAGAAAGAAAAACTAAAAGTACCTAAATTTTTATTTTATTCTGCTTTCTAGTATTGATTTAATATTTCTTTACAAATCAAATAGCAAATAATATCTTTTATAATTTAATATAACTTAATTACAAAAACGAAAAGCACAAAAATTATTATAAATTTAATAGTTAAAACTGAATTTGGGCAGTGGATAATTTACAATTAATTTCTGATAAAATAACCGAATATTCCGAAGCTTTTCCTGGTGAAATATTTCCAAACATATCTTCTGGTTCAACTAAGAAAAAATCCGTTTAACAATTTTAGTTTAAAATAATTGTAATATTTAAAATAAAAAATAAACTTTTATTTACCACTTTCATTAATTTGTTCTTTTTTCGTTCCTATTTTTGGACGTCCACGTCGTTTTCTATCTTTTTGTTCATCGTCTAATCCTTCATCAATTTCTGCTGTAGATGTACTGGTACTAGTCGATGATTTATGCTGCCGGGATCTACGATGAAGCTGAAAGCCAAATGGGATATTCAAATAAATTTTATTAAAAGATCAATATTTTTACCTTTTTTAATTGACTTTCTATTTCTAATGCGTTATAAAAATCAGGTCTTTCTCGTTTGATTCTTTCTGTTCTTCGTCTTTTAACTTCACCTATTACTTCTAAAAAACACAAATTAAAGGAATGTTATCCTATTCGAGTATTCCTATTCATACCTGATGAGTTTCCGCCTGTTTTGTGAATACTTATGGGTCTTCTTGTAACAAAAAACACGTGACCACATGGGCATGCTTTACAAGCCACAGGAACCTAGTAAGATTCGTAATTATATTTAACTATTAATGTTGTTACTCTTATTTGAGCGTCGAAATTAATATTTTTAACTCACCTGCTGTTCGCATTTAGGGCACTGTTTAGATACCATTTTATTTTTTGGAATTTTTGGCATGATTGTGAAGTTGAATGTATAAGATTGGTTGCAGAATCAAATAAAACCTTTGCAGTACAGCTACTAAAGTTTGTTTACAATAAGGGCTTTTAATCCCTAAGCCAATGATCACTCAGCTGACATCTGGTGCCATATTTAACAACGACGCTTTTCAATGTTTAAAAATGAGTTAATTTATAAAAATGACGATATTATATAAATTTACATGTAATTTATTGTCACGATTTTATTAATTACAAAATATGCTTCAAAGTACATTTACTGCCATTTACATGCTACATTTTAATCCAAAATATCCAACTCTCATCTCAATCTACTCTTTAATCAACGAATTAATAAATTCATTGATTTTTACTGCCAGGCCTAAGAAAGCTTATCCTAACTTTATCCTAAAACTTTATTCTCATTAAAGTTACTTCTTTTTCTTTAAACTTTCCAAATACATTCCTAAACCTTTTTGAGTTTTCTCAGCTGAAGCAAACGTAACGAATTGCTTAATATCAGCTTCACGCATTTTTTCTAGTTGATCTATATATTCACGCCGCAGGTTTTGTTTTGTCATTTGACGAGCAACATCTAATAAATAACAAATAAATATATATTTTAACTATTTAACATTCCAAGCCAAAGTTAAGCATATACCAGGTATTTTCAACCATTTTGAAAGCAATTCAGATTGCGCTTTTTGTATTGTATCTTCAGGTTTAGCAACAAGTTCATCCACCATATGAACTTTTAACGCTTCTTCAGCTGTGTACAATTTACCAAGCTGCAGAGAAATTTCAGTTGCGCGGTGACCAATTGTTCTCAACATTGTCCCTTGAAACCTTATTTAATTTAAATTAAAACAATTCTCAAAATTAAAATCATTTAGTTCCCTAAACAAGAAATTAAAAAATAAATTACCATATGGGAGCAACAATTCCCTATAAAAATATAAATATAATAAATTTATAATATTAAAACAATTTTATAAGCAAAAATTACCAAAAGAGTTTCATTCAGGCCAATTGTGTACTTTCCTGACGCCATAATTCGGTAATCACAACTTGAAGCCAATAAACAACCTCCTGCTGGAGCATGGCCCTTTAATTATTTGAAAATTATTAGATAACACAAAAAAAATTATATAGTATTATAATATTGTAAAAATACATTAATTGCAGCGATTGTAGCTAATTTTGAGCCGTATAAGTCCATCCATAGTTGTTGAAGGGCTCTCCAAAATTCAGACATTCTTTCTGGCTTTGCTTGATACATTTCCATAATATCCAAACCAGCAGAAAATATGTTAGGAACATTCTATGAGTAAATAATTTTAAAATTTTAGATTTTATATTTCATTGCAACAATAAAATTACTAACTGATGTTAATATTAGACCTCTGCATCCCTTAGTATTTTCTAAATCCTTAATTGTTTGGTTTAATTCCTTGATAAAATCCAAATTGAGACTATTGACTGGTGCTTTATTCATTTTTACTTCAGCAATTCCTATTTAATTTAATTCAAAATATTAATTAATCATATTTTGTACTGTAATTTATTTTACTTAATACCTGTTTTAGTGTCTACGGTAGAAATTATATTTTTTTGTAACATTACTGATGCAGTGCCAAAGTTTCTTGAACATAATTGCAAATTAGGGATTATTTTGCATAAAGCAATTCCTGCATTCCTGGCCATTTTGCTGCAAATACCTGAAATAATTTCAAACGATGCTTAATGCTACTGATTGTAATAATAAGATATAAATACCAATGAATTTTCTTGACTATAAAATACAGTTAATTTAACTTTTTGAGGTTTACCCCGGAGCAAAAATGTCGAAAAATAGAAAAAAAGGACCTACGTAAATTAATAATCCGCCATTTGGACAGATCGAAAACATGATTTTAGGAATTTTAAATAATAATTTTCACGTTTAATAATAAAATATTTGCAAGTATTTTAATGTATAATTACAATTTGTATTCTACAAATACAAACTAATTATAAATAATTTAAAATATTAAATTTCCGTTGAAAATAATCCAAATCAGGTTTTCGATTCAGCCAATTTATAACGTGGTTGACTTAGGCACTTTAGCAAAGACGAGTTGTTATAAATTGCTTTTCTATCAATTGTCTAATAATGGGTATCTTAGAAAAAATTTCGGAAATTGAGAAAGAAATTGCAAGAACTCAAAAAAATAAAGGTAATTACATTTCGTATTCCAGTAATTATACAAAACATTAATTTACAAAACTATTTTACAGCTACTGAGTATCATCTGGGTGTTTTAAAAGCAAAATTAGCAAAATACCGAACTCAATTACTTGAACCACCCGGAAAGAAAGGAGAAAAGGGTGAAGGTTTTGATGTTATGAAATCAGGAGATGCAAGATGTGCGTTAATTGGGTTTCCATCTGTCGGAAAGGTGAGATTTTGTGAAATAATTTCTAAAATTTCTAAAATTATTAAAAATGTAATAAAAATTCATTTTTATTTCAGTCAACGTTGTTAAATACACTAACATACACATTTAGCGAGTCAGCATCTTACGAATTTACAACTTTGACGTGCATTCCTGGGGTTATTGAAGTGAGAGATATTAATTTTGAGTTTTTACTGTACTTTATTTAATTGCATTGAATTTTTTTAGTATCAAGGAGCAAATATTCAGTTATTGGATTTGCCTGGAATTATTGAAGGAGCATCGCAAGGTGAATGTTTAATTTTAAGTTTTTATTATAATTTTTTTAAACTAAATTTGTAATTTCTTTTTATTTTACAAGGAAAGGGTCGAGGAAGACAAGTTATTGCTGTTGCAAGAACATCTGATTTAGTTATTATGATGTTGGATGCAACTAAAGGTGAAGTTCAAAGGTGCGAATTTTAAAATTGATATTTTATTTGATTTTATGTATTTAAATTAATAAATGTTTATTATAGAAATCTTCTGGAAAAGGAATTAGAAAGTGTTGGAATACGACTTAATAAAAAGAAGCCAAATATATACTTCAAGGTAAATTAATTTTATTCTAAATAAAATTTTTAATTTATATTTTAATTCTAAATAATGAAATTTTGTTATTTTTAGCAAAAAAAAGGTGGCGGACTTGGATTTAATGCAACATGTCCGCTTACTAAATGCGATGAAAAACTCGTGCAAATGATATTACACGAATACAGTAAAATTATAAAAAATATAAAATTCCCTGTTATTAAAATTTTTATTCCGAATAGAAATTTTTAATGCTGAAGTACTGTTTCGAGAAGATTGTACCCCAGACGAATTGATCGACGTTATATGTGGAAACAGGGTTTATTTACCTTGTTTATATGTTAGAAATATCTTTAATATTTAATTTTTGAAATTAAATTCTAATTTGATTTATTTTTTAAAACAGATTTATAACAAAATCGATCAAATAAGCATCGAGGAAGTCAATAGAATAGCTCACGAACCGCACAGCGTGGTCGTTAGGTTTGTTAAGTTGTTCAAAATCAGCTTACGTCATTTTAATAAAATTTTATTACGTCACTAGTTGTAATATGAAACTGAATTTAGATTATTTGCTTGAGAAAATATGGGAATATTTAGCATTAATTAGAGTTTACACAAAAAAGAGAGGAGGTAAGTTACATTTTAAATCTGTATTGCAAATATAATCAATTTAAATAAGTAAATTCACGTAGAACCACCTGATTTCGAAGGAGGTTTAATTCTCAGGCGAGGATGTACAGTGGAACATGTAGTAAGTAATCGATAAGTACAGGCAGTACTGAGTTACAAATTGTAATTTTAAAATGAGAAGTTTAAGCCTAATTGTATTATTGCAGAGTCATGCCATTCACCGGACTCTTGTAGCTGCGTTTAAATATGCCTTAGTTTGGGTAAGTTTTGTTGAAAATTGAATTAAAATAATGACAATTTATTCCAAATATTCGTGTTTAGGGAACGAGTACAAAGTACAGCCCCCAGAGGGTGGGTTTACAACATGTTATGAATCATGAAGATGTGATTCAAGTGGTGAAAAAATAGTTTTATTTCAAATAATCATTTTTATATAATAAAAAAGCTGGAATTTAAACCAGATTACAAGATTCATTAATTTTATGATTAATGTAATAAATAAATTTCAAACATCGTTCAAAAAATATTCTTTTAAATTACAGAGTAAATATTATTATTATTTCACAGAATAATTTATAAAATCTTGTAGATTTTTAATCAAACAGAAATTCTTCCACTGGAGTTTTCATGTTATTAGTATCACTCAAACTTGAGTAAAATCCAATATGCTGGAAAAGATTCGGCTCAACCAGATACATTTTTAAATTTTTCATTTTTGCGTATTCGTCAATCACTAAATCAAGACCTCTTGTTTTAGTACAAGTTGTTGAATTAAGATAATCGATTAAACTCTGAATTTGAGTTTTTATATACAAAACAGCTGGAGTACAACATCCAGGAGCGGGCGAAACTCGAAATAAACTCGGATGAAGCCAAAAAATCTCCATCAAATTCGGCCGTTGAAGAAGCAGGGCGCATATTAAAGCGTAAACGCCACCACAAACGGCAATAAAATATAAATTTTTCAAATTATGCCGTATTTTTAACAACCACGATAAAATAAAACTGATTAAAGAGAATAAACCAGCTCCAAGAAAACAAATTCCAACTAAATCGCGCATTTTATTAATTGAAAACTCATATCCAGACCAACGTAATGGATAAAATAACTTAACGGCTAAATATGAATCCGAATTTAAAACTCTCTCACTGTGTCTAACAAAATGGCTGATTTTGTTATCAATTATGTAATTTAAATAAGGAAGCATATTTTTTCTCGGAAGGGAATCGTCTTCTAACATGAGTACATATTTCGATTTGAAATCTAAACTCTTCTTTAAACAGAAAATATAATCATCTTTTTCTCGGTCGTACGTTTCATGTCGTTGATTTGTCCGTTTAACAACATTAGGAAAAAATGTTGATAAATAAGTGGCATCTAAATGAGTCGTTGGTTCATTATCTACATTACATATTAATAAACTGGCTTTAATTGCTGTGTTTTGACGGATTTGTTCATCAATTTGATGAGCAACTTGAAGTGGAAAATGATATTTCGCTCGTTTAACTGTCACTAATGTTATTATTATATCGAGATGTTCATCATACAAAAGTTGTTTGTAGTAGGAGTTGACTATTGCTTGATTTAAGTTCCGGAAATAATTAGTTGCTTTTTTAACCCGATTTTCATTCTCAGTCAGCACACTGAGTTCCTTTTTACCAGGACTAGATAGATAATAAAAGGTAAATGCACGCCCATGAAACACAAGTGGAAAAATGATGAGGAATGTTAATGAGTAAACAGATATTATTACTTTCACTTGTAAATAATTGTTCGGTAACATTGCCCAGTGTACTATTTTGAATAAAGTTCCATATAAAAATTGTATCCAATGTTGCACATGCAGGACGAAAATCGAAGTTTGAAGCCTTGATAAAATCACACTGGTTTGCTCTAGTGTCAAAATTGAGAAACATTTCTCGACATTGAATTTGAATGTAATAGCTGTAAACGGTAAGTGATAATTTTTGTAGCAAACTTTAATTTATTGGTGGTATAAAAGTATTTTAACATGCTTTGAAGTTTAAATAAATTTGCATTTATTTTGAGGTAAATAATTCATGTAAAATAACCGTTTTTTATTTGTTACAAACATGGCGCCGGTTATTGAATTAGTACGTTAGTGGATATTTCTTCCGTTTTATTCATTTATTATTGTTGCTGCGTTATGGTTTAGTGATAGTTTTTATTATAAAATATGTACAAAACCTTTTAAAAATAACATTCAACATCTCTCTTAGCAAAATCTCATTGAGACTACAAAATTGCCATTTTTGTTCAATTACTTGAAGCATTTGACCGTCTTTTAGGGTAAAAAAAAAACAAGAAATAATAATCATTAACAATTATTTCATCGTTTTGTCCAATATTGTTTCACTAGATCAGCTCCTTTTTCACCTATCATTATAGAAGGAGCATTGGTATTTCCAGAAACTATTACAGGCATTATTGATGCATCAATCACTCGAAGATTTTTCACTCCATAAACTCTAAAATTTACAAAAAAATTAAAATTATTGAAACAAAATAAAATTACACACATTTAGTAATGTAAAAATCACCTTAAATGTGGATCCACAACTGATAAGGGGTCCCAGCTACGTCCCATTTTGCATGTCCCAACTGGATGATATATTGTAGCAGTGTATGTTCTTGCAACACACCCCCAATATCCATCAGAATATGGCTTTTCATGCAAACAAGTTGGATATAACACATCATGTAATTTGGCACCATATTTCTTAAATGGTTCACTAAGTCCTAATGCAATAGCTATTTTGATCCCTAAAAACAAATTATCAAATGATTACAATGATTAATAAATGGGTATGATTTATCGGTCTGACAAAAAAGGGTAAACTAATGACAAAAAAGGTGTTTGAAATGCCAACAAAATAGAACGACAAAATAATTTTTTGCACAACAAAATAATCTTTTGCACAACAAAATAATCTTTTGCACAACAAAAAAATTATTTTCCAACAAAAGAGGTTATCGCAGGACAAAAGTACCTAACCTAACCTAATCGAAAACCACCGTTTCCAAACCGCCGGTCTGCAGACCGGTCCCTGGAGATTTTCTGCCAGTCTACAGAAATGGTCAGGATCAGATTTAGACATTGTAGGGCCCAATGCAAAAATTTTTTTTTGAAAGTTGCCCCCTCAAAAAAAAAAGTTTAATTTTAAAAAATTTAAAAAATACACTTGTAATTATAAATAAAAGTTTTTATTCATGCGTTATCGGTCCGCAAAATTTTTTATCCTATTTTCACTGGTTCACAGGCATAAAAAGGTTGAGAAATGCTGATCTAAACTACGTGAACTTCCACTAACGGCAGCGATTCAACAGTTTAGAATTTGGTGCCTTCTATTGTCGTTCAATGTCCCATTCGGTCGTGTATTTCCCTTTTATTTGTCATGTGAACGCTGGCATGAACAAAATTATAGTTGTTGCTAATTTACACTATTTTATCAGTGATTTCTTGTGCAGTGGCGGCTTAAGTCAAGTGGAAGCCCCAAGTGGTAAAAATTTTGGGGCCCTCAAACTCAAGTTAGAAATAGAAATAGAAGTTACAAGAAAACTCGAAATTGGGGCCTGATGGTATTCCAGGGCCCCACGTGGTTGCTTAGTTTGCTTACTGTTAAACCTGCCACTGTTCTTGTGGTGCAAAAGACTTATTCTGGCATGTTAATATATATTTCCCTTAATAAATTAATAAACAATGACTAACCATCCACCATTACATTAACATCTTGCTGATCAGTTAA
>JAQFZN010001271.1:0-17232 GCA_034687075.1 Geophilus carpophagus | reverse complement strand
GTATTGCAATCACTTTGGTGCTATTTCAGCACATTTTAGAGTAAATGTTTTCTTTAATGGGCGAGTTAATGTATGTTAGATATTTTTAATTTTTTTAAAAATTAAAATGCATAAGTTTAAAATAAAAATTTTTGAAAGTACAAAAAGCTTTGGAATTTTCAATCATGAATAATGAATTTTGATTTTTTAAATCTTCTAAAATCTGAATAGAGTTTTTTTCCATTTGTAAACTAATTTTATTAAATAGGATAAAAAAATAAAAAATATCAGAGACTGTACAAAGTTCAATTACATTTTTTTCCTTTCTGTTATAATTAATAAGCGCCTGTTTATCGTGCTATCAAGGCTTAAAATTAATATCAAATGTACTTGAGTTTCTAAACAGAATCATTTAAATCTTAGATTTTATACTTTCTTTGAAATACAGCACCATAATTCAGTTACACAATAATTCTTAAAAAATAAGAAACAGAAACTTGCCAGAAAGCCTTAAAATCTTAAAACTTTTATATGTCTAGTTTTATTTTCAGTTATTTACGAGTATCAACTTTCTAAATTTAGACCCGATAAGTAATATAATAAAAATAAAAATAAAGATTTTTTTGTGTGCAAAGTTTGGGAGGATAAACTGATCTTTGGTATATGTGGGTGAGGTTTGTAATGCATCAGCTCATTTCATGGAAGTTAACAGTTAATAAATGTAGGTAATAACGTTGAATTGATCTTTTGAGAGTTATTTAACAACAAGTATAGTAATGAAAATTGTTGGACTTGAGCTTAGATTATTGCGTTTATGGAACTCGGACTGCAGAGAATAGATAGAAGAAAGAAAATCAATGTAGCTAGGCTAACGTTTATAGAGTAAAAGTGTAAACAAGTTGTAAATTGAGGTGTATTTGATCTGTTTCTTCTACGTTATCGAGTGCGAGAATAGGAAATGAAATTTTGCCTTCACTTCTATTCAGAAATAACATTCAGGATGTTTACAGATCGCAAGAAATCATTTATTGTCGTTTTGACAGAACTTTTAAATCTGCGATAAGTGAAATTTTAACTTAGTGGTAATGGGAATCGATTGAAAATTTTTTCAATAATGGAAAGATTGATTGATGAATTTTATTTTAGTGATTCGAAGTTCAAGTCTAAAAAAACTGACCTACATATTTCATATAAATGAGCTTGCAATTCGATTTCACATCACGAGCACGTGCTGTGATCAATTACATTCCATTATATAACAGCTGTCAGAATTATATGTACGAAGTAAACTACTGATTTAAAGAAAACACAAAAGTGAAAATCAAAAAATTAATCAACGTACTCGAACAGAAAATGGGAAATTATCCTAGTGTCAGAATTGACTAACAAGTAAATATACGTAATTATTTAATTGCTCATTATTGTTTATCTTACAACTTGTTAGTAATTCAGTGCGCTCAATTAAGCGTTTTATTTAATTTAGCATTAGAAATAAATGCAAGTTAGTGTGATAGCAACTTGTTTTCTACTTAAAATGACGAACAAACAAGTAAAATATCAAAGGGCACTGCGGATATAAAACAAAGACCTTTTTAACTGTTTCATTAGAGCATTATTCTCATGGGAGAATGTCAAGACACGCGCATTTTCTCACCTGCGCAATGCTGTATCAAATATATTGCTTTGAAGGACTAGTGTTATATGTCAAGGTGTATTTTGTACCAAAGTCAACAGAAGTTAATCACCCGATGGCATCTGATACTACTTTAAAAGAAATGAACTAACGAGAGTATTTTTTTTAAGATTATAATTCTTGTCACACCAGTCACTTTTCCTTGCGGTTATTGTGTTTACAAATTTAAGAAAAAAAGATACACATTTTCTTCTGAACTTGACATTTACTGCAGTTGACAATCTGCAAAAAAAATAAACAAAGGAACGAAAATATATACGGCTTTATCGGATATTTGGATTTTATAAAAATACAGAAAAAAGTACAGTGTGAAGTTTGACTTACAGTTGCACTTTTTATCACAAAGCTATACCACGGCTGTATTATTATTATGTCTCTTTTTTAATTTCCTGGCTTTTCATTACATTGATCTTTTCTTAAAATGAACTTATTTTGTGCACTTAATCATTACTTAAAAGGTTGTCAACTTTTTAAGCACTGAATGTGAAATTTATCCTCAAAAACATTCAATGAAAAATTGAAAAGCAAAGTTAATATTACAATTTGTAAAAATGGTTGATTAATTAAAAACTATCTATTTCACTCACATGAAAACATATAAACTAGTTAATGATTTTTAGCAAAACATCTATTGGTTACAAGAGGAATAAAATCTCAAATCTCTTATTACTTTTTATACTCCAAACCCATTAGTAGATTAAAAAGAAAACGTGGCGAACTTGCCTAACTTTAACGCAGTACCCAATTTTGTGGCTTGAAATTAATCATAAAATGTTTTCATTTTATCTTTAAATGTTTATTTAGTATTAGCACATTTGCATTACTGCCTGCTTAATATTCACTAGATTGATCATTCTTCATCAATACTTTCTACAAACTGATTGAACCAGAAAAATTAATCTATGAAAACAATTTCAGATCTTTTTATCTCAGTTGTTTACATCAAAAAAATCAATAGAATTTTTTATTTTGTTATTTTAATTATTTGTTGTATCAGTAGTATTGTTTTAATGAAAAACAACAGGAAATTACAGTACAAGAGGACATCTGTTACAACAGATTCCATCACAAATTGTGTTTACAACCACAAAATGGGTATTTCAGACCAGATCTATAATTGCAAATGAAAATCACACAAATGTCAAGCTTTAATTTATATCCATTAACATCAACATGTTTATCAGTGTTAAGGTATTATTAATATAAATTATCAAGACGCTGTTTTTTACATTGGATTTAATTAAAAACATATTAAATTTAACTACCGTAAGAAAAACAATTTGTTTCAGTAATCTGATTAAAGTGTTTACATGATAATGAACCTTGAAAACTAGAATAAAAATATTTAATTATTCTAAAATTATTTTCAGATTCAAAATCGTGATCTGCACAGTTCGAGTAAGCATTTTTATCTTTAATCCTTAATGAATGAATTAATTAATTGATTTGAATAAAGTTTACATACAAGAAATAACGTTAAATAAGTTTCTTTGATCTTTTGATATTAGTCTCTGAAAAATGCAAAAACAAAACCTGTTTATTTTAATTTTCTTTTATTTTTATTACTCCTAATCCTGATGTAACGAGCATGCATAAGTTCAAATGGAGCTAAATCTAAATTGCAAATTGCAAATTGCAAACTGAGAAGGTGAATGAGCTCAATTTACAAAACCCTAATTTCTTTCCACTAAAGATCAATACCTCGTTCAATGTTTGCAACAGAAAAAAATTATGATTAAACACATCTATCACAAACCTATTTATGCTAATAGTAGGAATAAGTACCATAATGTAAGTGCTAACACGTGACTTTTATGAAAAATGATGACTCGGATTAATGGATGTCAAAACGGAAAACGGAAAATGTTCTTAAAAAGTGACATCCACTTTACTTTAACACCCTCATTTAATATATTTTCACAGAATATCCTCAACCACCAACAAATTTGCATTATAATATCAGCGTAAGAAGATTAACTAATTCAAAAAAATTAACGGGTGTAAGAAAAGTAATTGATGTTGTGATCCTTTGGGATCAACCTACAAGTAAGTTTTAAAGTTTTGATTCCGAATATCGATTGATATTCAAATCAGATGGCCGCTGAATTCTTCTATTTCTGGAATTTCTATCATCTCTTTTCCTCAGATGGCCCATTCCCTCGAGGATACGATCTCAACTTTGTTCCTACAGAGAGTGGTAATAAGACTCAATACTGCAAACACGAATTTACTGCTTATCACGCTCCGAACATTCCACAGGTTAAACAAAAATTCTAATTTAATTTCTACTGCAAACTTGTTTAAATCAACAAGAATTCCCATCTAAGTTCCGAAAATAATTTCCTTTCTAACTTTAACTCGAGATAATCCAAATTTGCACAGTAACCAATATTATAGGTCATCAATTATAAGTCATCCATCACTGTCAATATCTGTATAAAGTAATAATACAATTTTTTCTTAAAGTTAATTTAATTTTTTCTGCACCGTTAATAAAACTTTATTCGCTATGGCTGGGTTGCAGTAGAAATAAAATTTTAATTTTTCTTTTAAAACCCTCATTTGAAAATGTAAATAAATCTATTTGCATAAATGTAAAGAATTAATTAATTCATAGACAGCGAGCAATTGGACGGTGCCATTTGAACCGCATGGAATGGAGAAAAAGCGAATTCATTTTGGATGTTCATACGAAGTCAAAGTAATATTATTATATTTTCATGTATTTTAATAACTAACAATTAAATATTGAAATAGCTCTTATCTTTCCCTCATCCGATGCCAAACGACAACTACACTTTATATAAAATCATTTACATTCCAGGTAAATCTTACTTTATTTAGCATTTAGTTTTTCTTTTATTGTTATCAAATAACTTCACGCAATATTTAGTTACATTTTCAAAAGAAATAATTGACAAACTGTCAAGTTAAAAAATAAAATTGAAATAACTTTACTTTTTTTATTAGAATGCATTGAAGAGGACTGTAATTGTCAAGGTAACATAAAATAAGCATTAAATAAGATTAAATTTTGTTTAATTTAATAAACTAATGTAATTAAAAAGTTAAAATTTTTTTATTATTTTGTCTTAACTATAAAATAAAGAAATATGTGTACACACATAGCTAAAATGTAAACTTAATGACAAATGTAATTTAACTAATTTTCTTTACGGAATTAAGCAATACAAATAAAAAATTTTCCTTAATTTCCAAGATCCATTACCACCTGTGAAAAATCTTCAAATAAAAACTGACAACACTTCATCAAGAAACATGCTCATTTCTTGGAAATATGACCCTAAGAGCTCAATTGAATACTTCATTGTTGCATCTTTGCAGTTTCATTCACAACTTGAATCTGGAAGAAAACAATACAAAGTTTACAATTCTACTTCAGTTAATTTCACACGAGGAGTAAGAAATTGTCAATAAACCTCAAAAACTCAATTCAAACATTAAAAAATAAACACAATATATCTTTACAGAAAGACAAATACGAAACCAACCTTTCGTTATCAGATAAAAACGAGCATAAAATAACGGTAAATATTATCTCGCACCAACACTACCTTCAAAAACCACCTAAACTTTCTTGATTTAAGGTCAAAGCCTTTGACGTACATCTGTGCAATGCTTCTATTGACGCATTAGTAGGTAAACATCGATTATTGACACGAAAGTTGCCTTCTTAAAGCCGTAAAAGATCTAACTAAGCCCCTTTTCCTTTCTTTTCCAGAGTGTAATCATGGCGGATTCTGCTACTGCACAGCATCAGACTTGGTCGTACCAACTGACATAAAAATCATCAGCAACGCTTCCGCTTTAGCAACCATAATCTCGTGGCATTATCCCGGCTCAGATTTAAATCATGTCAATTATTTTCTTGTTACTGTCGACCATGAGCATCCACGAGACCGTAGGTTGAATAGGGTTGAAAAATACCACGTGCCAATATCCCAGAATGTTTCCTCTACAAATGTATCGAGATTGGAGTTGATAAACACAACACTTCCATGTAGCGCCAACAAAGGGGCCATTTTGGTGGTGAAAGTAAGTGGTTTTAAAGGTGCAATGTCAGTTAAAATTTTGAAATTTGAGATATAAAATAGAAAAACGTTATTTGGCAACGCTGATCTAAGCTGTGCAGTATTTGTCAGCATTGCCAACCTTCTAGTCATCATTTGCGACCCACTTTCACGAGCAAATGTTATTCGAGTAAAGTTTGGTACTGCATAATAAGTAGTTTTTATTTAAGGTTACAAACTTTAAATTACAAAAGCAGCAGTTTAGATGGCGTCATAAAGAATGAAGTATTTTATTTATTTATTCTTTTAAATTTAACTAGAAACGATTTAGTAATTAAATAACCATAGTAAATTTATGTGCTAAATTTAATAATAGTAACGATGGAAATGTAGTATGCCTTTGCTGTCATACTGAAATTTGTGTAATTTGAGTAGGTTTTATTTATGTCTGATAATAATCAGACATATGTAGAAAAACATGTTGCTATGTCAGCAAAGAATAAAATGTACCCAGGGAAATTCAAAGTTTGGCAGGTTGCCTGTAGTAACCAAGTAATAAGACAGTCTAAATGCTGCTTCTTTTCTTTAAGACGTATCATCGCTTCAATGCTCCTCGATTCGATTACTTAAACAAAAATATCATTGGAGACATGTTTTAGCCATTTACTTAGAAAATTAATTTGTTTAAATAGCTGAAAATTTCATAAAATTAACAGAATTGTATCTATAAATTGTAAATTTGTAAGAAATTATTGTATATCTTTTATTATTTTTTATATCTAATAGATTAATGCGGTTGATTACAATGGTTGTTACGGACCAATTTCAAAGCAATTTTCATTCAATTGTCAAGGTATGCGGAGGATGTACTTACAGTAAAATTTTAATCAATTTTTATTTTTGAATTTTATTAGATATGAAAAAGCAAAATAACAACATTGTTATTGTAGTTATTCTAATTTTAGTTCTAATTGTACTTATTTTGATGTACATATTATTTAAGTTCAAAGAAAAGTTAAAACGTTTGTTTATAAATAAATTTTGTCCTCAAAGTCAGAGATACGACAAACACTTACAGATTGAGTAAGTTAAATTAAAAATAATTTTGAAGTTTTAATTACATTAATTAATTTTATTGTTGTTAATTGTATAAATTTAGAATGATACCAAGTATTATCTACATTGAACAAGAAATTCTTGAAGCGAGAAAAAAAGGATTAGCAGATTCATTCGAGATCAGTAGTTGCCGTCTTCTTCTGGGTAAATACGTTTCAATTTTTTAATGTAAACTCAGATAAAAAACGTTAACATTTTTTATCTGAGTTTACATTTTGCTTCATAGAGCGAATATTGATGATGAATATATGCTGAGGCTGTTGAATTTTTTCTGTGAAGTTTATATTTTAACATGCTTAAAAATCTAAATCAATATATTTTTTAAAGAATACTATTAGTAAGGAAATTAATTTTCTGGAACAATTGATTGGGTTAATGTGCGCCAATTATTGAAGAAAACAAATTTTTGCATGTATTCAAGCATTTTATGTAGCATGTTTTCATTAGTCAAAAGTATGAAATTATATTTAAGAACATAAATTTACACAATAAGTAAAAATGATTTATATCAAAATAATATATATACACTTATACCTCGTTATACGGCTGCTCTTTATACGACATTTTGCTATAACGGCCTTCTTTAATTATGGCACTTTTTCCATTTACGGCCTACAATTTTTGTTATACGGCCAAAAAAATGCTGTAATACACAATGATTCGTTACATAACTTTTCGCTTTACGGCCAACTTTTTCGAAACGTGTCTAGGCTGTAAAGCGAGGTATGAGTGTATTTTATTTTGTATGATCTATGATATGATATGATCTATGATATATATATATATAGATCATATGCTTCGCTAGTTACAGATGATGTGAAGAGACGTTTTTCTAAATATAACTCTACAGTTGCTTAGAGATATAGATGAATCCCTGAAAACATGTCAATATATGCAGCACACATAAATAATTTTATATCGAAAAATAATAAACTTTCTAATTTTATGTAAAAATTTATAATTCGGAAATTCCTTTCCCTAACTATAATATAAATATGCAGAAACTAATAAATTAATTCTTTAATTTTTTATTTTGTTTAATTTTAAGGTATTTTGATGAGTCAATGTTAATGAAGATTAATCACTGTGAATTAACAGTTAATAATTAATAAGATTAAACTTTAAATCTTAATTTTTAATAAATATTTATAAAAATAATAATAACTTTCACACTTCTATCAGCAATTTATGTTGACTAAATTCAACAGTGTGGCTCAATGTTAAGTTACACGTACTCAGATTAAAAAATTATTTTTTATTTTCAATTTTTATGTCAATAAACTAACCTATATTTATCATTTCGATTATTCAGGCAAAGAAATTGGTAAAGGTGCTTTTGGGCGTGTTTGCATAGCTACAGCTGACACGATAAATGGAAAAGCCGAAAAAACCACAGTAGCAGTAAAACAGATTAAGGGTGATTAATTAATGACTTCAAATCCGTTTATTTTATTACACAAAGTTATAAAAATATAAAATTATATAAATAAAAATATCACACAACTTTTTTTCATACCAGACGATGCATCTGAAACAGAAATAAACGACTTTCTCACTGAAATTGAAATGATGAAACAAGTTGGCCGTCATCCAAACGTCATTACCATGCTTGCTTGCTGTACCATAAAACCTCCGTACTGTATGGTAATGGAATATGTGTCCGGTGGGGACCTTCTTCATTACCTCAAAAAGCTGAGAAAAGAAGTAAAACAAATTTAAACTCACAGATTGCACATAAATACTAATTTATACATTTTTGAATTTTATTTATTTAGTATGTTAAGAGATCAGTTTATTTCTATTCTCCAATTTGCCAACAAAAGCCATTACCATATATGTTCTTCACATCAAACAACTGTCATAATGACAGCTCTGAATATCTGCTTCGATCAATAAGTCAAACTAGTAGTTGTGGTGACACAAATCTTAGCAATGGCCTCACTACTACTTCTACAATTCCTGAAGAAGATGAAACACCAGCAGTAGAATCTGATTTGCTAATTAACATTAAACCATATAATTCGAGAAATTACGTGCGACTCGGAAATAGTGTACTCACACCTACTTCAGCGCCTCCTGATTTAACAACTTGTTGCATAGATTCTGAAGAGTTAAATATGTTTGCTCTTCAGATCGCTCAAGGAATGGTAAATATATAAAATACTGTTTTTTAATCGTATTAAATGTTTTTATATATTTCAGAATCATTTAGCAAGTAAAGGTATCACTCACCGAGATTTAGCCGCACGTAATGTGCTCGTTGATGAACATAAAACATTAAAAATATGTGATTTTGGACTATCGAGAACAGGAATTTATGTCACTGTACGAGGTGGCAAAGTCCCGTTAAGATGGCTCTCTATTGAAGCCATAAGAGATAATAAATATGCAACCGAAAGCGATGTTTGGGCTTTTGGAGTTGTTCTGTGGGAAATCTGCACTTTAGGTATAATTATT
Source organism: Geophilus carpophagus (assembly GCA_034687075.1). Lineage (NCBI taxonomy): Eukaryota > Metazoa > Arthropoda > Chilopoda > Geophilomorpha > Geophilidae > Geophilus > Geophilus carpophagus. Next base: position 7,956 of record JAQFZN010001271.1, on the reverse strand, counting down.
TTTTCAATAATTATTTAAATCATTTATTTAAAAATATTTGCAGGCGGATTTCCATACGCGAATGTACCTGATACTGCTTTCCCTGAATATTTAATTAATGGAAACAGATTGGCAAAACCAGACAGCTGTTCTGATGAAATGTATGTGATTTGATTTGGTTTAATTTAATTATTTTTTAACCTTTTCTTTATTTATTAAGTTATGTCATCATGGAATCATGCTGGAATGAAGATCCATGTAGTAGGCCTTCTTTTTCTGAATTGTGTGAAGCAATGGAAAAAATGAGAGCTCAATCTCATGCGTATGTTAATTTTGACGTAATTACAAACCGTCCTCTTCCTCCAGAAGAAGTAGAGTTACCAAATTCAAGGCATAACAGTGATAAAACTGTGATTTCAGTAATTACTAATTCAAGATGAAATATTTTAAAGAAGTAAACACTTATTAATTTTTTTAAATCTTTCACTCCATTTTGTATATTCTTCATATTGTCATCTGTTAATGAATTGAACTTTTTCAATTTTTAAGTATAAAGAGTTTGAAATGTGAGAATAGTAATTTTATTAACCAATATTTTGGAAAACTTCACTCATCTCAAGAAGCACTCGCACATAACCATCGAAGTCCACTGTAAGGATAACATAAATACAGTAAAGACATCTAGTGAGATGTATTCTAGTGAGAATACAAACTATAAAACATAATAAGGTACACATCCTTACAATTTAATATTGTAAAATAATCGTAATTTTAAATTATATTAATTTATGATTTGAATATTAATTTGTATGTAAATAAAATTAAAATGAAATGAAATTTTATTAGTTTATTAATAATAAGATTTCAATAAAGACAATAACATTTCTATTCTACTTGTATAAGCCGAATTTTTATATCTTGGGATTGACAACAGAGAGCTTATGCAAGAGTTTTCTGTTATCCCTTTGGAGTTCTATTGAGTGTACCATTGGTATTGAAAAATGAAAATGAACAACTTGGTCCAATGCGGAATTGCGGATAGTGTATTGATAGTACTGGCATCTAGTGGTGAAAATGTCTACTGCGTCACTGCAGCAGCATCATCCAGCATCTCGATCGGTTTCATCTCTACAGTAATTTTAATTTCTACAAAAAAATAAAATTTAAAGGCACTTCAGTCATATTTTTTCTTCAGCCAACAGTGAAAGCTCGAAGCAGCGTGCTCAAACTGAATTTTTATTCATAACTTTCTGTCATTGCATTAACAATAAACTTTGATTAAAACTGAAAACAAAATATTTTGTATATCTGTAAATAATAAACATAAACATGTTATAGAATTTATTTTCTGTCATTTGTATCATTCCTCTTAAATAAAAATTGAGCATTTTTTTCCTTCTAGTTCTATTGGTTAAAAAAATACATTTAAAATCAACAAATTATAACAATAATTTTACCTTCGGAAAGCTTACAACATTTCTCCAATCACATTGATGAGATAGGTTTATGTAATCATATTGTAATGACAACCATGTAGAACTTCTATTCTACACTATAAATCAATCAATTAATCAAATAGCAATAATTAATTTAAGTACATATTTCAGACCAACTTATATGCAGTGTAAAAGTTCAGTTCAAAAATATAAATATCGACAATTCAAAATCTACTTACAGCCGAGATACAATAACTTATACATACAGCTACATAAATAATTAAATAAATAATAAAATAACTATTTCTCTCTTCATAAAAGTTGTATACAAATATACAAAGCAGACACAGCTTAAATCATAACTCAACTTAGACATATCACTTCGTCGTATCATTACACCCACATACACGTTCTTTATGATTTATTATGTCAAAATTGCACCAAAGATCAAAATTACAACTTGATATCAACTAACAAATTACATATTGATGTTAGCATCAATATTAAACCTCGCATTAATCATCATCAACTCAGCATAATATGCCAACTTGTCAATACAACCAATCATTGATATGCGTGTTATTGCATCATCAAAGAGTAAATTTAAAAGAAATCAACTTCTTTTCATCACATAAATATCATACATTCAAAACAAAAAATACAATAACTTATATAATTTCAAGTAGCAAGAATAGCTTTACTGTCATTATGAAACTCGTTTCTAGAGGAATTCGATTCGTGGAGACATGAAACAGTCAAATCTTGGCCTTTGAGATAACCGCGTCGATCAATACCAAATTCACGTCGATAGAAGATGCTTGGACGACGTAGTACAGCCAGAGCAACTGCAGCGATTATTAAAAGAAGTATGACTCCTACAACGAGCACGGAAATGTAGATGGGTCGAATTATTTTGGCATTATTCTCTGCTCGATGTTGAGCATCAGTAGTAATTTGTGCATGGCCTGCAATTGGTGAATTCAATTTGATTGTACTTGATACATTAACTGAAACAATCAAAGCCTCAATTAATTATCAATCCATTTCAAATATAAACATTTTCATGTAAATTCTATACCTCTATCTTGATGCCATGCTGGCTGGGTTGGTGTTGCTTCTTCATTACACATGGAGTAATTACAGCAATGAAGTAATGGCCAATTTCCTTTGGTTGCTGGAGGTCTATTTTCACATAATAATGGCGATTTATTTGAAATGCATCCTCGAACTATTGGTCCTGATCCGTCATCACGTTCCAATAATTGTGTATAACACTTATAAATGGTGTCACAAGTCTTTGATTCCGTAATTTGGCAGTCATACGTAGTGCAGACACAAGTTAACAACTTTCCTAATTGTATAAAATGATACTTGTTAGTTGTTAATGAAAACAAGTGTTAATGTGTTTACTATCTCTAATAAAAGTTGTGTACACGTTAATAAGCTTATTCAAGTGTAAACGCAAGAAAAGGAAGTAGAACAAGATTGTAATGAAACTTTTGCCATAACTGAGAATTTTATTGTTAGTTTTATTGCATTTTATGACCTATAATGAAATAACAAAAGCCTTTATGCAGTCTTTTGCCAGTGGGAGGTGACATATAATCTATTGTTTTTGGCTCAGCTAAAGCAAACACAATTATCTTGAGTAACTCTCTCATGTTTGAGAAGTTGAGTAGAACAATAAACCTGGAGCTTATTTCAAATCAATCATGTAAAATTATGATTAAAGGTTTTGCTTGGTAAATATTTATTGCTCGTTAAATGCGCTTAGATTAAAAAGAAAAATAGAGATTAAATAGAAAGTTTTAGGCGTATATCTTAAATGTAATTTCAAACTAAAACGACTTCATTTTAGTTTAGCTACGTTTTAACTGTTTTAAGCCTTGATTTAGAGTGTCAAATCGTTCTCAGTTTCCCATTCGTTACAAATTTCGTTTTAAATTGATAAAGTGAAATAATAAAGCATTAATTACATACCTAAATTTGTTAGTTACCAACTAAGGTAGTAGAATTTTATTTGTTTCAATATTATTTGGTACTATTACGGCAAACAAGGGCACGATCTAACTATAAAAATGGCCGCCAAATAAGCTGAAAATTTCGTTTCATTTTCCGTTTTTTAAAACGACATTGGGAGTCAGTTTACATTTTAAGCGTTTATAACGAATATGACGTCATCTCGCTAAAACTGAAATGGCTAAAATGACTAAAACGAGAGTTTAGGAACGTAACTAGTGTTTCCGTTGTAGCAGTTCGTAACATCTAAAAGAAATGTAAGATGGGCATTTGTATTTCTTTAGATATGCTAGCAAAGTAAAACAAATCGTGCAATTAGAGTGAAATGCATAAAATATAATTGGTGAATTTCAGGATTAATCTAAGGGGAAGAAGACAATGAAAACATTTTTGTAACTTATTTCTTATAAAATAATAATGCAGAGTTTTAAATTTTTAATTTGAATGAATAATTTATTTTTTAATCTGAAATTAAAAACAAAAAAATTAAAATTTTAGCAAATGCTACAGCACTCTCATTTTATCCATCTTGGCCACTTGGCGAATTTCCTATCGAACTAAACATAGCAACAAGATTTGAAATATTTATTCTACACCTACTTTTAATCTACATTAACCTCTCGGCTAATAATATTCTAATGTCACCCACAACAGTCACACATATTTGATGATTATTTTGACCTCCAAGAGTCGATGAGAAATAAAAGGGCAACGAACAGATTAAACCTTTATTTGTTCACTAAGCTAATAACATGAAAATATAATGTAACAACATTCTGATTATGACTTGAATGATCAATGAAAACAAACTTATTTGCATTTTTAAATCATTCACAAACTGCTTACTCTGCTCATAAAACAGAAGGGATGGAAAACTCTATTAAGCTTTCCTTTGATCTTTACTACGCTTAAAATTGAGATGGAAGTTTTAATATTCATGATGAAGGGAGGAGGGGTTCAAATTTGTATTACATCAAGGTACTTTGCCAATTCAATTACCTTCATGCACCTTTTTTCCCGCTTTATAATACCCCAACATATGTTGGTATTAATGATTTCAAACTAGGTTTAAAGAAGCGTGCGCATGAGAAAATGAGGGGATGGAAACAATTTTGTTTTCTTATTGATTCGAACGTCGTAACACAATAGAAGCACGTGTGCGACTTCAATCTCATGGGATTGCAAGTCGACTGAATTCTAATCAACTACCCACACCATAAAAATCAGATTAGCCGACACAGCCAAAGTACTATGTACCGCCATGCAACTCCTCATCTCATCCGTGCAGCTATTTTCACACCCTTCAGGATGTCAGCGCTCGAGCAATGGTTGCAAGGTCGGTATATATATTGATAACATAAAAATAGAGTTTAAGCTATATACTCACTAATTTTAAACTGCACATGTGTAGGAAATAAAAAGAAAAGCGTCAACAAACAACCATTATAACAGGTAATAAAGAATAATAAACGATATTGCGTACGTGTTTACGTGTTTACGTTTTAGCTATAAAAGAAAATGAAGAAATCCGAGTGTAAAATGGGCAAAAAAACAGAGTCGTAAATTCAAATATCTTTTAAGCGTAGATAGTGACTATTTTGATTTTCTTTAATGACTCTTGTGCTACTATTATCTATCATTGTAATTCCAAGGTGGCGCCGCAAATGAAGCTGAGCAGTTGCCAAATTGGAATTTGGACAAAAGTAGTAACATCCGCATCTTGTTTCACCCAATCTATTTATTCTGGTTAGTCATCATCAAAGAGCCTTAGTTGTAATTAGAAGAATTAATTCGTATATGTTTTTACTTAGGTTAATTCATTTTATTAGGTTCTGGTTCATTTTAATTCTAGGGTTAGGTTAGGAATGAGCTTGTTTTCTAATTTATTTTTCTATGAATAAAATTATACTTTGATGATGGACTCGGTTTTCAATTAATTTATAATTTTTACTTTGTATATTTTTTCCATTCAAACAATCCATAAATCAATAGCATTCTTGGAACTGCATATTATTATCACTATATTTGCCAAAATTATTTTATTGCACTCAACTTAGAAAAACTTTAAATTCCTGAAGAGTAATAAATATGCTTAAAAAAAGAGTTAAAGGGATCTAAAAGTCTCTATGGCCCATTTTTTTTCCTCACCCAGAGTTGCACCATATGGCTTTTTTTAACCAATCTATGTCCCCTATAAAAACCTCAAATTACGAATAACATGCATTGTTTTCATTCATAATTAATCATCGTGTCAAATACGTAACAAATTAACTGCATAATAGGAATAATCGTCAGTTTATTGAGATACTTATTAGATAAAATTCTTTCCAACATTTTCCAACAAGTTACCATGGTTTCTAGATGTTTGATTAAGTACTTAAATAATTAACTAGCATTTATGTTTCCCCAAGACTATAAACTTGGGTTGCTATAGTGGCAGCTATAAAATTTGGCCATCATCTTAACATTGCAGATTCACATTACACTTTAAACGTGAATTATTGATCTGTCACTAACCTCTTGGTAGAAAATGAAAATAAAAGTTAGAAAAGCTCACAATTCTGTTTATTTCATCTTTATTTATATTTACTCCTAATTATTTCACATGTAGAAGACTGCAAACTTTAAAATGTTTATGCAAAAAAGAGATTCATTTAATGTAAACATGACTTTCATTTTTCCCACTGATAAAATTTGAAAAATTTAATCACTCTTTTTGCTTTTTTAAATAGATAATTATCTTAAAAATATTAAAATTGAAATATGAGGCCCTTAAAAAAACATTTTCATTTCATTTTACATAACCTGTATTTTTTTTTCCCTCGGCCCAATGCTAGTTCTCAAGTGAACTTCAACTCAAACACCCCATTAGATGGAATGGCTTCACCTATTCCCACACAGCTGCTGGGTTCATTTAAACACTCGAGCATTTCATGTATTATACCAACAAAATAAAACCCTTACCTTGTTTTTCTGCTGTCACGGTGAGTAATAATCCAACTAAAATTAGAGCCATGCTGTATGCATGTGGATCCCGCTTGGTTGCCATCTCTGGCACTTGCGGGTCCCGAGTGGCCGACTGCCCTTGCTACCCGGTAGATGTCATTCTACCTACCTCCAACCTGCACCCTCCTGTGTATACTTAAAGCCCATTGGTTGATCTATTTAAATAGAGTTTGAGGATTGGTTTGGCCAATTGGCGCCAATTTATTTTTCCAATACGTCATCACATGCTTAATAACCCTCTGAAGAGTCTGTAGCAGGAGGGTTCTGAGAAAATAGATTTATTATCAAAATGTTGCTACTTATTGAATTAGATTAAGTTGTTATTGTAAATGAATGCGACATGTTGCCAAGTATTTAAGTAAATTATAAAAAGTGAGAGTTGATTAAACTGTAGGGAGGGTTTAACTCTTTTATCTTTAAGTGCAGAAATATTTTTCTTTTAAATAAGATGACAGATTTATTTTGTATAAGTTGTGCAAAAAGTCAAAGAATGGTGGTGAAGAGACATAATTTGTGTGCAGTAGTTAATCACTATCTAGAATTAAGGATGTAAATAATTCTTTTAAATGGCTGTGTGTTGAAAAATAACACAAAACCAGAAAATATATTTTTTCCACTTTATTTTTTGTTTACAAATTAATTTTATAAAAAGTTATCTCATGAGCAATAAATTATCCAATATTTTATCTTTTATATAACTCATATATGTATATATATAAACTGTATATATATAAACAATAATATTTGTTTCATTGCTCAAATTCCAAAAAAGAAAAAAAATACAAGAAAATTGTACTCTTATCCAAATAATACACTGGAATTTTCTAGTTATCAAACTTATATATTTTCTATCAGCAATAAATATACAGTAGGTTTATACATCCAACATACTATAGTATTAGAAATGTTATGATTTTTATACTGACAGAGTGAAAAGAGTGTCTTGTAGTGCAGCTGGTTTGTATATAAGTATAGGCTTCAATTCTATCTCTATCCCCACTCTTATTAAAATTTTTCCCTGTGCGAAGGGTATGTTTTTCGTGGACCCTTTTTAGTAGAAATTCCCTTCCTCCCCCCTGAATTTTATATTATACCTTTGCCTGAAGCCCTCTAATATCAGAGGGGGTTGAACGAACAAATCTTTCTTGCAAGGACAAGAAAATTGCAGTTGTATGTAGTACACATTTGCAAACTTTGAAGGGGTCAATATTAAAAACTTTGAATTTTTTCTTGAATCTCGTTTCATTGCATCAAATTGTCTTTTTACATATTTCAATATACATTAAACAAGAAGTCAAATGATTCTTCATCTTATTTTTTATTGAAAATTATAAATTTTTTAATGCTTTTATGTCTGAAGCTAAATATTGTATATCAACAATTTGTGCCACTCTCGCCAGACTTATTGGCGACCCTTTTCCCCCCAGTTTACTCATTGCAGCCAGTCATCAAGGCGTCTTGTATCCCCTCAGCTTTGGTAATTGGTTAGCAATTTTACATATTTATTAACACCCAA
>JAQFZN010001270.1:0-17232 GCA_034687075.1 Geophilus carpophagus | reverse complement strand
AATGAAGTAAAGAAATTAATATTTGTGTTCCAAATAAGGGAAGAGTTATAGTGTACATATTCTTCATTTTATTTGTTTATTTATTATTTTTATTTTATCTTAGCATATATTAGAAAACGAAGAAATTCAATTAGATTGGACATTCCGAATGTCATTAATGAATGACATAATAAAAGTAAATCTTAACAATTAAGATACATTTTCAATTTTAACAAAAATAAAATATATTAATAGGGAATGCAATATCTTCACAGCTCCGATTTAAAATCCCATGGAAATTTAACTTCATCAAATTGTGTAGTTGATAGTAGATTTGTGTTAAAAATATGTGACTTTGGATTACCGTATTTAAGATATGACAAAGAAAAAGAGCAAGAATACATTGAAGAATATGACAAAAGTTTATTTTAAAACTTTGATATACTTACGTACATTTTATTAATCATTTTATTTGTAGAAAAACTATGGGTAGCACCAGAATTATTAAGACAAGTCAAAAGAATTGATAGAGGTACTCAAAAAGGAGATGTTTATTCATTTGCAATTATTTCCCATGAAATTACAGCAAGACAAGGACCATTTTCTATAAATTGTACAGATTTAACTAATCAAGGTAATTATTTATAGACATACCTTTTATAATTAAGCATTTCATCTTTGGTAATTACATGTATAATGATGTGCAGAAGTGATTGAAGGTGTCAAACGTTGTTCCGTAACACCATATCGACCTGAAATAAAAGAAGTATCAGATGATATAGCACAATTAATGCAAAAATGTTGGGCTGAAGATCCAGCAATGAGACCAGATTTTAGGACAATTCAATTCATGCTAAGAGGAAATAAAAAAAGTGTTAATATCTTGGATAATCTTCTCTCACGTATGGAAATGTATGCTAATAATTTAGAGAGTTTAGTTGAAGAAAGAACTAGTGATTATTTGGAAGAAAAAAGAAAATGTGAAGAACTTTTATATCAATTGCTTCCTAAGTAATAAAATAATACAATTATAAAATAGAAAAAAATTATTTTATTACTTTATAGATGTGTTGCGAGTCAACTTATACAAGGACAAACAGTAGCTGCAGAGGCATTTGATAATGTGACTATATATTTCAGTGATATAGTTGGTTTTACTTCAATATCAGCTGCTAGCAGTCCAATGCAAGTTGTAGAGCTGTTGAATGATTTGTATACTTGCTTTGATTCCATCATTGGACACTATGATGTTTATAAAGTGAGTTTTATAATTTACATTTTCAATTTTCATTTAATTTACCAAATATTTTATAAATTTTATACAGGTTGAAACTATTGGTGATGCTTATATGGTTGTGTCTGGACTGCCAGTAAGAAATGGAACTGCGCATGCGTGCGAAATTGCAAGAATGTCTTTAGCATTGTTAACTAAAGTATTCACCTTTAAAATTCGACATAAACCAGATGAACAACTGAAACTACGTATCGGCTTGCATTCAGGTTCAGCTTAAAACAATGAAAAAAAAATTGACATTAGTTTTTTTTGTTATTTCAAAATAAATAATTTTATAAATACTTTGTGTAGGTCCATGTGTTGCAGGAATTGTGGGATTGAAAATGCCTCGATATTGTTTGTTTGGAGACACGGTGAACACAGCATCCAGAATGGAATCAACCGGGAGTGGTAACGGTTTAATTGATTGTATTTTTATGTATAAAATGTACTCTTTTTGATTAATCTCTATGCATAGCGTTAAAAATTCACGTTAGCTCAAGTACTAAAGACATATTAGAAAGTTTTGGTGGGTTTACGCTTGAATGTCGAGGAGAAATAGAAGCAAAAGTGAGTTTCTGATTTTTATTTTAAGAAATCTTTACATTAATTATTTTTTACAGGGAAAAGGAAAAATGACAACTTACTGGTTGTTGAAAGATACTAATGAGCCTAAACATCAGAAAGAAATAAACGATAATCATTTGGTAATAGGTGATATCGAATAAAAATTGTAGTTCATAAATTAAAAACGTATTTATTAACTGAATCTTATTTATCAGTTCCATAAAAGCAATACATGTAACAAAACTTACTTGATACGACATCGTACATCGATGATTATTTTTTCTTGAATTTATTTTTTGTATCATCTCAAAGTATCATTCTGCGGCTAGAAAATTAGCAAATAGAAACGCTATATAAAGAAGGAAATATTTATTAAATGCTATTTAATTTAATTGTTAAATGAATTATCTTAAAATATTTAAATTTTTCCATATTTAAATTAATAAAGTTATAAATTTATAAAAAAATAATTTAAAAAAAAACTTTAATGAAAGATATAAGTATTGCAAATAAGAAAGTTTGTTTAACTGCCCGGCTAGCTCAGTCGGTAGAGCACGAGACTCTTAATCTCGGGGTCGTGGGTTCGAGCCCCACGTTGGGCGATAGTTTTTTTTTTTAATTTTGATAATTTATTTTTTGTTTTAATGCAAGTTAGACCTTACCACAGATTAAAAAAATATACCTTACTTTTTTTTAACTTTTAACTTTTTAAAAAATAACAGTAAGACTTTCCTTCATTTCAAAATTTATTTATTCGAGATAAAATTTAATCAATTTATATTAGTACCGCACACTTTAATAAAAAAGCTATAAAAAATTTCATCTTGTGATACATCATTCAACTATCTTGGGGAAGTCATTACTGGCTTCTTAGACTTTAGTTCAATCAGTTTTCCTAAAACATTTAGATACGATTTTATTCGATTCTCAAGCTCACGCATTTCATCCGTTTCCTCTTTTAACACCCTGTCAATCGACACTTTAGAATCCTAATTAATACATTTATTAAAATTAAAATTAAATAAAATTGTAATAATTAATCATATACATGTTAATTAGCAGTTCTCATACCAAAATTTTGTTCCAATCTAAATTACGAACAGGATTATGTTTAAAACTATCTTCATCATCTCGACAATTTTTACTAATCATTCCAGCCAAATCGATATTGCTTGAAGCGTGTGACAACATCCTAATAAAAATAATAATATCTTTAAAATATTAACTAATTAATTTTTTTTTTAACATTTAATTTAGTGAATATACTTTAATTCTTTCTTCATTTCTTCCAAGCGATGTTTAGTTTCATTAATAAGCCATAAAAAGTGATTAACAGTTTCATCCAAAATTCGAACTTTCGTCGTAGTCAATGGGCGTTTAAGCATTTCATCCTGTAATAATTAAAGATAAAATTACTAATAAAATATCAATACTAAATTCCCAAAAAAAATAAAGTTTTCCGTACACATAAGTGTATACAGTGTCCATTCATGAGCTTTTGTAAAACATCAAGCGAATTAGTTTGTCCATAAAAAATCGTTGGGGATTTTCTAAGAAATTTTTCTATTTTCTACAAAATATAAAAGAGTAAAACATTCATTAAAACCCAGCGCTATAATCGTCAAATGTATTAGGTTTTTACATTAGTGGCTTCAAGTAGTCGTGAAGACAGTAATGCCGACGAACTATCTGTCTTAGCGGATTGTTTACATTGTAGTTCTTTAAATTTAAGAAATAATTTGTCGTGACTTTCTTTAATTTCTTTCACTTCTTGTTTCAAACAAGCAACGTGTTGTTCATATTCGTGTATCAGTTCTTTGTGAATATTTTCAATTTGACATTGTCTACGGGTTTGGGCTTTAATCTAAAAAATAAAATATATATCTATTAATGTTAATATTAATATTTCAGTACAAAATAATGTTTACTTGTTGTTCTCTTTTATCAATAATCTTACTGCAATCGATAATATCACGATTTCGTCTAGCAAGTTCTTCTTTTGTGTACTGTAATTCAATTTCACATGCTTGAAGTTTTGCAGTTAAGTCAAATTTTGAAAGTGACCACGAATCTTTTTCATTCATATCTCATTTTTTATTAATGATTATCAATGATGTTTTAAAAATTTAAATAACGCTTCACAAACGATACGTCTCGCATACCACGCTGCAACAAGGAAGTGCAGTACTAAAGAAATGACAGTTAGATAAAAACTTTTAATTTGTTAGATAAAAATATCATTAAGTTTTCAAAAGTGCTACGATCGTAAAATTTTCGTAATAATTCGTGTTCCGGGTGAAAAATTAAGGGAAGAAAAGTATTTCATTTTTATTTCGCGCAATAATAAAGCGCCATACTATGTGTAGTGATAAAACATGAAACCAGCTGTTGCTACAGCAACACTCATAATCAACAAAAACCAATACGGTTACATTTTTGTATGTTGACCGCTGCTTGGTTCAGTTTATATTATAATGCTACCAATGTATGTTTAATACGTTTTTTGTCGAAACGATGCCAACTGAAAAAGTATGTAAAACGAAAAAAATCATACTAAAATTACGTTTTTTAAAGTTTATTATTATTGTTTTAATATTAATTACAGAAAAGAGTTGATTACGACAAGAAAAAACCGAGCAAATCTCAATCTTCAAGAGGAACAGAAGAAACTGCCGGTGGTCGAAATGTCAAACGTGTTTCCAAAGAACCAACTGAACCCAGAAAACGTAGAGATGATAGTAGGAGTAATATTAAAAGCGAAAAACCTGTACACAGAAAAGAGAGACATGAAGAAAATGAAAAAAAAGTACCAAAAAGAGACCAGAGTGTGGATAAAATGAAAAAAAGTAGAAGTTATCATGAAACAAGAACAGATTCTAATAACAGAACATCACGAACTCAGCAAACTAAAGATGACAGCAGTACAAGTAGGATTAACAAAAGTAAAGAAAAAACAAAAACATCACATCCTATTGAAAGAAATGTTTCGAGGCAACACCGACAATCAACTGATTTGCCACCTGAGAGAAAAAAAAGTGAAGTTATTTTGACTGGTCACAAAAAGAGTAGTAATCGTACACAGGTGGCTGATAGTAAAGCAAGAGCTAAACCGTTAACAGATTTAGGTAAATCAAAATCTGCTGAAAACACTGCCAATGATGAAATTAAATCGAGTGGCGATGTACGAGATGAAGAAATGTATGAAGATGATTTTGAAGATTATGATTCAGATTTTGAAAGCGACGAAGAAGTTAATGCAGAAGAAGAATTTGAAAACGAGATAAAACCTAATGATTATGAGGATGATGACGTAAAATTTGAAAACACAATACAAAATGATGCTGTAATGAAGAGTTTTCAAAGTGAACCAGTTTCTGTTAAAGTTAAAGCTGTGAAAAGTGTAAACTTTGAAAATTACTTTTCCACTATTCCTGATGAGAGGGAAAAAAAAAATGTTTTGTTAGCGATGAAAGCTGAAAATGAATTTGTAAAAGAATTTAAAGACAGGGATAAATCAAAAATGGTTGATGGTATGGTAAGTTATTGTGAACTAGCTGTTATAAGAAATTTATTTTAAATTATTTTTTATTACTTTCAGGGTACTGGAAAAGCTGTAGACCAAAATATACCAGTTTCATCAAATTTTATTAATTTTTCATCAGCCAAACAACGGCAAACAGCTCGAAGCGCGCTTAATAAATCTATGTATAGTATTTTAATACCATATTTTATAACTAAGTATTATATTTTTTAAACTTTATCAATTTCTTTTAGGGTTCGGAAAGTGGAATTGTTTGATAGCCAGAGAATTTCAATGAGTGAAATGCATTTTGATATCTATGATTTACCTCCAATCGATTATGAAGCATACATTAAAAGTTTTGGTCGAACCAACACGAAACAAGTAACATTGATTTTGATGGAATTTTTGAATAATTCTATATAAAAAATTTATGACAGATTTATTGCCAAACTAATGATGATGATTTAACAGAAGAAATACAAACGGATGATCTAGACTTATCTGAAAAATGGACTCAGCACCCAGCGCTTGGTCGTTGGTGCAGTGGAGGTATTTTTAATTTAAATAACAACTTATTAACTTATTAATATTTATTTTTGATATTTTTAAATTAAGGCGATGCGGTGAAAAACTTGGACGCTGAAGAATTGGAAAATTCAGTGAAAAGTGATTCTGTGAGATTATCTAGATTCATTCAGTTAGCTGGTGAACTAGTTATTAGTTTATTGGAAGAAAATACGAACGAAATCGATAAAGATAATAAATACGACAAGAATAAAGCGCAGTCTTCGTTTAGTTTAGATTCTTACCGATTAGGAGAACTTCCTTTTAGAAAAAGTATTATATTGCTTTATTTAATCTATTTGTCAAAATTTATTAAACGTTTCGTATGATTTAATAGGTTGTCCAGTTACGTTTGTACAGTTTTCAGTAGATGAACCTCAGTTCTTGCTTACTATTCACGCGGCGGCTGAAGATGAGCTGGTATTTAAATTGTGTACGTAATTGGAAAAAAAAGTATTAATTTTTTTAAATTATAGGTTGAAGATCTTCCAGAATTGGGAGTAATCTGTGTGTGGAATATTTATCAACCACTTTATCCTCAAAAGTATAAAATGTTAATTATTGTTTTTGTAATTACATAAATTATTACGATATTTTGTTAATTTTTTTCAGAATTTTGTCTTCGCATTCTCAACCATTGTGCTGTTGCTTTAATCCTGGAAAAGCTAATCTTGCTTTTGCTGGATTAGTAAGTTTATTAAAATTTAACCTTTATTTCTTATTAATTATTTTTTAACAGATGGATGGTTCGGTTTTATTATGGGATTTACGAGAACCCTCTAATATTCATCGAAAAATAGCATATGATGGACACGATTTTGTTTTGAGGACATCGACTTATAATACAGCAGAAATATTACGCAGCGAAAGTCATAGAAGTCCAGTAGTGAGCATTAGGTCTGTACAGATGGATAATGATTTCTCTGTATCTTCTTTAACAAGTAATAGACTAAGTAAAAGCGTAAAAAAATCAAACTTTCATAAAATACTATTTATTAGGTTATTCAGAACAACAGTTAACCTTTAGAGTTGCATCGCTAGAAGAATATGGGGTGCTTAAACTATGGACATGTATTGAAGTTGCTCAACCAGATTTATCAGGAAACGATGCAGATTTAGGATTAGCACCAGGCAGTCGAATTCGTTTGATTCGGAGTCAAACAATAGATTTACGTCAATTTCCTTCATTGTGAATAAAATTAAAGAGAGATGGAGTTGAAATTTTCTGTTATTATTATTACAAATTTATGCCGCAGGGACTTGCAAACAAGAAGAAATCTTAGGTCATTGGATTTGCAGTTTTTACCAAACGACTCCAATCAAATGTTTATTGCAACTGACGTAGCATCAGTATTACACTGTGATAGTAATGGATCCAAATTATCTCCAGCAATATTCAAATCGGGTATGTAAAAGTGAATAACACTTAAACATTAATAAAATTTATATTAACTTGAAATTTTTTTCAGATGAATCCTGTGAAATCAAGTCATTAGTATTTTGTAGTTGGTCTTCGCCTATTTGTTTTCTTGTTGGATGCAGCAATGGAACAATACGTTTACATTCTGTAAATAAAGGTACAGAAAGAAACTTTAACTGATGATAAAATAAGTAAATAATTTTATTTCACACAGAAAAGAGTCTCATTTCTTGGCCTAATGTTGCTCAAGGACAGGAAATTTTGTCCGTATGCTGGGCAGGAAGTAGTTTATTTTATGTGTTGGATGCTGCATCTTGTCTTCACTGTTGGGATCTTCATCAAAATCAATATAATCCCACATTAACTCAAAAATTTGAAAAACACAAGTAAATAGTAGTGTAGAATATTCTAAGACCATCAAATTAAAAAATAATAACATTACTCACTTTTGTCAATACATTTTGCTACACTGTTTGAAAAAGTCATAAAATAATGTCAAACTCGTTTAAATCCCAATTTTTATAACAAATTTAGTGAACTTAATTTTATTATTATTACTATTTATTTCGATTACATATAATTATCTTTTTTTTTTAGGATTACTTCTTTTCATGCAAATGGCGGAAGAGAGAATGCGAGAAAAAGATTTCAAATTGTAAGTGATAAAAAAAAACAAGAATGACAGAGCATTTACAACATGTTCTCGCAATTCTAGGCTATTGCATTCGATGATGGAGCTGTGGAAATACATCAAATACCATCTTCAACAAATCCAAACACAATCCCACTGGATTTGATGTGAATTTTTTGATGCCACTTGTGATGTAACACCAAAATGAATAGAAAAGATTAAATAAATTAAAATTAAAACATATTTATTGTCAACATAAGGCTTGTAGCATCGGAATAAATGACAATTATCACAGATTTACGAAAGAAAAAGACACTGATTTTTGGGCTGATTTTCGAGCTGTCAATAGGTTTAGGGTGTTGTTTGAGTCTTCCTTTTGAATGATTCTTAACTTATTCTCTACTTCAATAATATACGGCCGTAAATCTGGTTCTTCTACCCAACATTCTTCCATTAATTCCCAACACAAATCATTAATATTTGGAACCCTTTCTGGTCTTTTACCTAGAAAAATTAATATAAAATATTTTGTAGTTTACAAAACTTCAAATTTCATTTTTCATACCAGCTTTGATTAGAGTCCATAAAAACTGCTTAGAGTGGCAATATTTAAAAACGCGTGGAACCGAAACTTGACCAACACAAATATACCAAAATAAGATACTAAAAGCATACACATCCGTTGCAAAATCGTAATAACCGTAAAATAATTCCGGAGCCACGTGAATAGGCATTGGATAACCTACAAACGATTCTGACATGCAACATCCGAGGTCAGTAATTTTAGCTCGTAAGTTTTCATTTAACTAACAGTAAAAATCCTAATTTGATATAAACATCTAATAATTTATCTTTAAATTTAAAATACATACTAGAACGTTTGTCAGTTTGATGTTACGATGAACTAATCCCTTATTATGCAGAAAACGAACTCCTTCAGCGACTTCAATTGCAATCTGAAAATATTAACCAAAATATTAATTAACTTTAATAATGTCCTTGCAAATTTATAGCATTTAATTAGATGTTTACCTGTAAACGACACGGCCATTTTAAGCCTTTGCTAATACCAACATGTAAATTCATTAAAAACTTGTCCATAATAATGTAGAGTGCACTTTTAACTCCCTTTCGACGCGGATGATCAATAACCGACCCGCGAATTGTCACTATACATTTGTGTTCTAGTGCCCTAAAAAGAAAATTTCAAGTTAAAATGAAATTAATTCACTAATTCAAATAACATACCTAACATATTGCAACTCTGTAGAAAAAGCTTTCCAATATTTATTATTAGGTGGAATTACAATTTTTACTGCACATGGAGAATATCCACCCCATGACTCACAATTGTACACAACTCCAAACCGACCGTAGCCAATTTTTTTACCTAATTCAGGCATTCCAAAAAGTAAAGAATCACGTAAACTTAAGCCCCGCAGGATGCTTTCACATAATTCAGGTACAAGTTCGTTACTTATCTAAAAATATAAAAAATATATATATTTAAAATTAAATAAAGAAATTATTAGGAAATTAATAACTTACCAGTTGCTCTTTATTATCACTCCGTTCTAATTCTTTAGTAAGATAAAATTCTAAATTTCCCAACGATTCTAAAAAGTTTTTGTGAGATTCATTCAGTTTGACTCGAAATTGTAGGCTAATATTGTCAGCTAGTCGTTTTTCATTAATTCGATCAATCGTTTGAGTGGCAATTTTTTCTTTCCATTTCTTATCATCCGTGTGTGCCGAGTTCCAAGGCACAATGTCAAGTATCTAAAAATATTATAAACTATAATAATTGCAGTAAACATTGAATACAAAAAATGTAATTACTCGTTTAATTTTTTCACATAGAATAGATCTTGATAAAAGATTTAATTTTGTTATAATTTTTAGTTGATACGCTAAATTCAGTAACCTCGCAAGTGATCCGCTTGTTTGAATTAGTTTTCCATATTTTCTCATTTCATTCTCCAAGTTTTGTACACATCTTTTCAAAGTACCAGTATAACTCTCTTTTAAACAATCGAGCAGTTTAGTTAAATTTTGTCCAATTGCAGCATTTAAATCTTTTAAAATGATATCTTCGATTTCACTAATACAATTCTCTACTTCGCTTACTCTTTTAATCATTTCACTTGCAGAAATTCGAATACTGGTAAACTGGTACGAACCTGCTTTTCTTATTAAATCTTCTCTCATGTTTGAAATTGTTTCCGAAATAATATTTCTAAATTCACCATGCTTGCAAGAAGCAATTTCACTTAAACTATTGAAAACTTTACGTTCGCTTTCTTTTACGTATTCTAGTCTCGTTTCAGTCAGTCTCACGTCACGAGCCAAGTCATATGATAAGTTCATAAATTTTTCTAAACATCTAGAATGTATAGAATGAAGCATTGATGAAAGATTAATTATTTGAGTCTCAAAAATTTTCTTCAAAAATAAACGAATAATTCCAAAATCTTCTATACACTCCACAAAATCGCTAAGAAGAGGCAATTCACGTTCACTTGGGTTGGGTAATGAATCAGGTGCTTCTACTTCACTTTTAACAAGAACATTATTTTTTAGTTCATATCCTTTTGGAATAGAATTATTGAATAAATAACCTGAAATATAAATTTAAATTAATTTTATTTGGTATATTAATTAAATAATAAATGTAAATAAATATATTACCTATATCACAAAGTATCTTATAAATACTATGATAAATTCTTGGAACTGTATGCGGCCTTGGTTTAAAAATTTTAAAATCTCTTCCTGCTGGTCTTTGCCACACTCGAATGTCATCTTGCGATTGGGAACTTGGAATAGTTGTCCAAACAAAAAATATTGCAGTGTTTGGTAAAAGTTGTTTTAGACGAATTAATTCTTCCACATTCTAAAAAAAATGTAAAAAAATGTAAAAATAATTTCAATATAATAAATAATTTAATTTACATTAAAAAAGAAGAAACTTACTTCATCAGACAAACTCTCTTGAGATACAGCATATATTAAAATAGGATTAATTTTAGTTCTATCCATATACTTTTCAATAAATTCTTCCATTTCTTGAAAAAAATCATTAGATGTAATAATAATCCTATATTTAGCTACCAATAAACATTTCTGCAAATCAATGTCTAATTGGGTGTATTTTTCAGTTGAATGAAATCTGTTTCCAAATATCAAATCTTCTGCATAAAGCCTAAGTCGTGGGCGACCATTTCTTAAGTTTTCTGAAGTCCGTAATTCTGAACCGGTGGGACGTACAGTACGTGGTTCAATAAAATCACCTGTATAGTCTAAGCAAACTTCTTTCCAGCATGGTTTGTCTCCAGCCGCAATTATATGTGGAATCACAATTTGCGAAATTAATGCGTTCACAGCACAAGTTTTTGCTAGTGAATTTTGTCCTAATACGAAGAAACATGGCCTACTGTCAACGAGTTGATTTATTTTAGTCATTTCTTCGTCCGTGTAATCGATTATTTCTAAAATAAAAATAAAGTACAGAAATAAAATATAACAATTATATTTACCATTAATAATTCTTTTACAAACCATCAGTTAAAGGTTTTATTTCATCCAATGTTTCTTGAGTTAATTCCACAAGTCTCTGAATATACTGACAGTGGTTCTTGAAGTTGTTTAATTCACACGGCACAGTGTCACTCATTGAAACATATTTATGGGTATTACATGGTCCCAAATATGCTGTAAATGGTTCAAAGGGTCCGAAAATCGAGTCACGAGGATAATAATTGTAAGCTGACATGTTCACGGTTGTTGTAGTAAATTACCACGGTTAAGAAGATTCAACTATCTTGCATTTTAGAGATTTAATATAATGGTGAGGTTTTAGCTCCGCAATAAAGTAAGTAGCAGACGAACTGTTAATGTTAAAATGAAATATTATGAAACGTATGTTCGTCTACCTGCAATTCGTGCTTTCATGATTCACACAATGTAAAATCCAAGACGAGACGTCTGAATATGTAATCTATAATCCCCACTGATGAGTTTTTTGGTCCAATTAAAGGTTGAATTCTACTTAGGAAAACTTATATATTCTAAATGGTTAGGTGGAGAACGACTCTTATTAGGAGGTATTGCCTAATCACTAAAACTACGTGAGTACATTCCTGTAGGAAGTATTTGTTTAGGTTTTGATTCGATGTATGTTTTACATATTTTATTACCAACTTGTATTTTCTGTTTCTAAAAAT
The DNA here is from genome assembly GCA_034687075.1 of Geophilus carpophagus. Classification (NCBI taxonomy): domain Eukaryota; kingdom Metazoa; phylum Arthropoda; class Chilopoda; order Geophilomorpha; family Geophilidae; genus Geophilus; species Geophilus carpophagus. The sequence goes on along the minus strand of JAQFZN010001270.1, from coordinate 5,052 downwards.
ACATTTAGCAAACTAAAGTTACATTTTATCGAAATAAAGCTTAATTATTTTTTTAAGTGAATAACTTTTTTGAAATAAACTTATATTTTAAACCTAAAAAAACTAAAATTTCTTGTCTAATGATCACTTGCAATACAGCAAGTTTTTTTTATTTTCTAAATCATTTATGTAATGATTTTTAGATTATATTTGATTATAGTTCAATGTGTAAGGACTTAAATATTAACTGAATTGTGTGTACTAACTAAAACGTTCGGCTCACTCAAGGTTGAACGTCGTTCAACCTTGCGGCTCACTACTATAGTATAACATTAATAAATTTTTAATAAGTAACGACCCAAAGCTTTGTTTTTATTAATATAACAATATAATGACAGCGATTTAAAACACTGATATATTCACTTGAATGTAGTAAAAGTAATCTCAAAACACAACATAAATCTATGAAAATAATTGTAAAATATTTTATACACTGGTTAATTAGAAAGTAGAAAACTTCAATAGAATCTCAATAAACTATGCGATAAATCACGAACTGATTGTCTCCAATTCAATATATTTGGATAAAGTTTTGTCATGCAGGACTGAAGTCAAGAAAAGGACTGGAAGATATAAGTCCAAAATTGAAATCTTGTTGTCGATCAACATTAACTACATTTGAAAATTTAAAAAAATAAATTAATACTTACTTTTTCACATCAATCAGATACTAGTACCTGGACTTGATGTGTGACTGTACTTTTCCTTAATGTACCGCAATTTATGCTCAACATCACCCAATAGAGGTCTTAAAATAGAGTCTCCTGACCAACACTGTTCCATCAATTCCCAGCATAAATCATCAAACTGTGGTAGCCTTTCAGGCCGGGAACCTATGATCAAACCTTTAGTAAATATTAACAAATAATAGTAACGAGTTCGTGCAACACATCGCTTTGACTAAAGATTAATTTTTTGCAATTTTTCTGTCCACATTATGAATTTAACTTGATGGAAACATGCAGGGGTGTGCCGCTAAATCTTGAACAAGAGGGTCGCCAAAATCGTATTTTTTTTGAGCATCTTTTTTGTGTGCCCATTAGAAATTTGAAATATCGTTTAATTAAATGTAATTTTTGTTGCAAGTTTCATTTAACCACAAAAAAAAATTTCTTGTACAAGGAGAATATTGAAAAATTAATATTATATCTCAATGATGAGTTGCACAAGTTGAATGAGAATGAATGCATGCATATTTTTTAAAATATGAAACCTTTTCTAACTGCAGTCCATAACTGATCTTTGTTTTGGCACTGTTCATAGACATATGGAAGTCGAACGTGACCGGCACAAATGTACCAAAATAAGATACCAAACGCGTATACATCAACAGTATTATCATAACGACCACTGAATAATTCAGGAGCCATGTGAATAGGTGTTCCAACTATACTCCCAGACATCATTGCTTCTGATTTGCAAAATCCAAGATCCGTGATTTTGGCTCTGTCCATTGTATCCAACTAAAGAAAATAAAATATTTCCACATAAAATGAAGATATAATTATTTAACACAAAATTAAAAAGTACTAACTAAAACATTTTTCAATTTAATATCACGATGAATTAATCCCTGACTATGTAAAAATCGGATTCCTTGTACTACATCAATTGCAACCTTAAAATAAAAATAAAATGTTTCAATAACATTTTAACAAAACTATATTATTGTTAAAAACATTACCTGTAACCGACTCAACCAATTGAGACCACCCTTTATAGCGGTATGTAAATCTTTTTGAAACCTTTCCATAATCAGAAGCACTGCTGGAGAAGTTCCACCAGCATATGAATAATCAATAACTGACCCTAAAATAGTAACTACGTGATTATGTGGCGGTACACTCCTATGAATACAACTTTATATTAATTTATAAAACTACTCATACATTTAAACATTGAAATAAATACCTTGTGTAATAATATTCCATAGCTAAGTCATTCCAATGCTTTTCGTCAGGCGGAACAACAGATTTAATTGCACAAGGTGAGTATGAACCCCACGAATTACAAGCGTATACAACTCCATATTGTCCTCGACCAATTTCTCTCTCCGTTGCTGGCATTCCACACAATAAATTGTCACGCAAAGATGTACTTTCAAGAGCATATCGAGCCAACTTTGGTGCGACTTGTTTTCTCAGCTAGACAAATCCGAAAATAATCGATAATATTACAATAAAATGAAATTTAAATAAATATTTTATTACTTTTAAACGTCTTTCTTCTGTCTTTTCTAAACGACCAGTGTGACGCAATTCTAATTCCTTCAACGATGCCAAGAAGAATTCGTGCGAGTCTTTTAATTTATCCCGAAACTTAAATGAAATTAATTCTTAAATGAATATTAAATCCATTAATTAACTTGAACAATACCTGTGAGCTAATGCTTTTAGCTAAACGCCACTCACTCAGTCGATTAATCATATCAGTTGCAACTTTTTTCCTCCATTCAGCGTCTACTTTTGGTGGGGTATTCCAAGGCATGCTTTGAACAACCTTTGAATTTTTAAAATTTAATAAGAATAAAATATTTCTAATATCAATTTAATATAATAACAAAATTTAAAATTACCTGTTTCATTTTTTCCCACAAGAAACTAATGAAAGATGAACTGGTTTTCGCGGTTATTTCAATTTTATACGCAGAATTCAGAACTTGTGCAAGAGCTGAACTCGCTTGTTCCGAGTCGCCATCTTCTTTGCAAGCAGCTTCCAAGCTTTGTAAGCATCTTTCCAAGGTACCTGTAAAGTTTAAAATAAATCGTATCTTTTCAATGACAAAAACTTCCCACACTCACCAACAAAACTTTCTTTCAAAAATTCAATCGAATTAATTAATTTTTGCGCGATACTCAAATTTAAATCTCCTAAAATGAGATCTTCAATTTCACTTGTGCAAACCTTTAACTCGCTTGCAGTTTTAATATCACCACTTGCAGAAATTTGAACAGATTTAAATCGATATGTAATAGCTTTGGCCACTAGTTCATCTCTCATACTTGTGATCGTCTCTGCGATTATATTTCTTATTTCATCTTGTTTGTGACTAGCGATGTTATTTAATGTATTGAAAAGTTCAACTTCTCTCTCCCGTGCATATTCTAGTCTTTTCGGTGTAATTAACATGTCACGAGTCATATCAAATGCAGACATAATAAACATGCGAAGAAATCGACTGTGACCATCATTTAATATTGTTGTGGCATTTACAATCTGTGACTTCAAAAAGTGATGAACAAATGATTGAATGCTGCTGAAATTTTCAAATTTTTCTACGAATTCACTTTCCAAGTTAGTCTCATACATGTTCCGTCTAGACTTGGTACGGTTGGATAAATACCCTAAAAACAAATAAGTCAGTGTCAAAATATTATTACATGTGAATTTAGTATTACAAGGAAAACCATATTTATCAGATTTATCAAAAAAAAAACATTATTTTGTTATCAAACGATCATTTAATCTTTAAAAAATAATTTTCTCATATATCCCGAAATTGTCTTTATTCCCTTGAATACTCTAAAAACAGTCTTTTGAACTTCCAATTTCAATGGTTTTCAGTCCCAAAAATGTAATTTCCTATTATTACCTATTTCACATAAATCTTGATATAAATTGGCATTATTTTTCTCATCTTCAGTTTTTAATTGGGTGAATGGTGAGTCTCTTGTTTTTTTGTTTGACTGCATCCATATTCGGGTGTGTTGCTCCGATTCTGTTAGCTCAGTTGGTGGCATTGGAGGTGTCCGAATAAAATATACCGGAATATTGGGTAAAATCATCTTCAACTGAGTCAATTCACTTAAATCCTAAAATAAACAAATGAGAAAAAAAATTGTAATTATTTGTTTAAAACAATTTTTTTTTCTTTTAAATTACATTTCTTGACAAAGTATCCTCAGCAATTGCATATATTAAAATAGGAATAGCATCGTCAATATGCTTTATCATAAAATCTTGTACTCCATTTAAGTAACAACTTGGAGTTACAATTAATTTACCATCGTCTCTTAATAACGGTTTTCTTAAACGAATTTCCAAAACTGCATGTGTTTGAGCTGGATCATTTTTAGCTTCATTATCCAATATTAAATCCTCGATATGAACTGTGATCCATGGGCCATTATCAGATTTGAGAGGAACAGCCAACTCAAAACTATCAGGCAAAATAAGACTTGCTTGATTGCAAACGCCATATCGGAAACAAATTCCTCTCCAATTTGAATTTTCATTCATATCAGTTGAATATGGAAGAGCATTGTGTGAAAGTAATGTATTCACTACGCAAGTTTTTGCGAATGAATTTTGTCCTAGTACGATGAAACATGGCGGATGATCGGTGACTTTTCTGATCTTTATCAATTCTTCCTTTGTAAATGTGACACCTGCGATTTGTTCTGAAATAAAAAATAAAATTCAAATAAAAACAGCAAAATTATGAAGCAACACTCATATTTACATCTTAAATAAGCAATAAAAAGCATTAGTAACAAGCTGTCATTAAATTATTTTACTCCAGTTTCAACTTGATTAGTCACACCTACTACTTAATCCTGCTTTCAAAAACAGAAAGTTTTGACTAACCTGCATAGAACTTGCTACGAGTTCTCATCTCATCTAATGCGCATTGTGTTTGTTTCAAAATTCTCTTTAAATGTCGGGAATGCTTATTAAATGTCAGCAACTCGAAAGGTAGTGCATCAACCATGGTGACATATTTTGTATATACGATAGTGATAAGTATGGCTCATTACGTAGCCACCAGACGAACTGTAGACCAAGTGGTTGACTGTTTACATGTCCCTGACAGCCAATCACCCACGCTGTATTTAAACTTTAATCAAATATGGCGACTGTTTAATTCGACTTGATTGGTGGGTTCATATGACAAATTGATACTCTTTGAAGGAATATATGTTGGTTTAATATATTGGTTTTATGATAAAAACAAAAATTCTTATCAAAAATAATAAATGTTAAAAAGGTTTACCGTACATACAAACTATTATC
>JAQFZN010001269.1:0-17234 GCA_034687075.1 Geophilus carpophagus | reverse complement strand
TGTACTTATATGATTTTACAGTTTCATCTATTTGTAATCTTTTGCATGTAATTACCTCTTGTTTTACAGCCATTGATGATAACACTATGTTTTGTTCATTTATAGTTACCACATTACTGACCTTCATCATCATTACTCTATCTTCTGTGTTGGCCATTTTTTCACGGACTTTTGGTTTTTCATTAATGTTGGACTTGTATTTTCCATCCCTCTTGTTTGCATTCTGCTTTTCATTTCGGCACTTAGTTGAAATATGACCATACCCACCACAGTTGTAACAAACAGTCTTTGATTTACAGTCTCATTTAATGTGGCCAAATTTGCTACAATTAAAACATTTTAACTCTCGCTTATTATCATGCTTATAAAATTTTTCCTTTGCCTTAGGCACTGAATGTTCAGTTCTAGTTTGAGTTCCAAAATGATGCTGTCTTTCCTTTTCAATTTTTCGTAATCCATCTTGTAATTCTGCAATCTTCATATCCGTTTTAAATTGAAGTGCCTCTTTAGTTGAATTATAATCACATCTTAACCCATTTTTTATGTAATGAATCAATTCATCATCAGAGAAATCTTTTCCCACTTGGACACAAGTATTTTGTAGAGATAATGCTCTGTCAAAATATTCTTCAATAGACTCTTTATGTTTCATCTTCAGCTGTGTGAGTTGAAATGAAGCTTCAATTTTTGATTTTTCATTTCTAGCCATCATATCAGTCCTTATTTTCTCCCACAAAGTTTTTGAATTACTTTCACATATATATGCACCAACCTTGGATTGTGAAATGCCTCCAACAATAATGGCACGAACTTCTGCATTATTATCATCCCACTTTTCCTAAATATTCATTAAATTGTCATAATGGGCATCTCCTTGTTGTGGTTTATTTGGTTCAGTTGCATCCATAACTTTTCTCCATAATTTCTTACCTCGGATTTTTATTTCCATTTGTGCAGACCACAGTGGATAATTTTTGTCATTCAGCTTCTCAAACTCTTCAGTTTTAGTTTTGGTTTGCTCTGCCATCTTGGAAAGATTAGTTTCACTTTTTGAATCTCTTACTGTATCAACTTCTGAATTATCAACTTCTGAATAATAAACTTCTGAATTGCCTAACAAATTTGATGGCACATTAACTGAATCACTGCTAACCTTTGTTGTGTATTCAGCCAGGTTTTCATCAAGTCCTGTTTGTGTTAATCCATTAATGTTGGCTGCTTCACACTCATCTGAATTGTCATAATTCCTCAAATTTTCTTCAAAAACTTCAAAAAATTGCTTTAGCATGAACCACTTAATAAATCCTCTGCTACCATGTTGGTGAAAGAATATTTCAGCTTACTAAATAACTAATTTAATGAAGAGAATAAAAATGGTGATACATTCCAGTGCTGTGTCTGCACTTGCACTCTCTCTGCTCACTCAGGCAGGGGGAAACCCTGAGATAACACATACAATGATCAAGTTACATATGACATCACTACATTACTACATTGCATACAAAAAATCATTCAAAACACAACAAATAATAATATACTATTCTAACAACAACAAATCAATAGTAAATTTTATAGAATTAAATTTAATTGTAAATTATTTAAAATATGTTTTTTAATTACATCTTTTAGATTTTTAGAGGAATACTTTTATATATTGGGTGTGATGTACTTGCAGCTTGGAAAGTGTGTGGATTTTTAAGTCATTCAGCTACATTATTCTGTGGATATAGCTTTTCCCTATAAATGTATGTTATGTAAATTTTAAAACAAACACTTGAATGCTTGAAAAAATGAATTTATTTTCTTGTTCAAATTATTTGTAAATTATTTTGTAAATTTGTTGTAAACTGAATTAAACAATGAAGTTTAACACAGGTTTTTATTAAAATTTACAATATTGTTAAACTAGAAATTTAACAACAAATTTACAAAAGTTTTTTTTGTAAATCACAAATTTTAAGCACTGGGAAGTGAGGGGAAGAAGCTGCCAGAAATAAGAATTTTGAGTTAATCCTATAGGGAGCAGTAAACTGTAAATATCATCTAACAGTTGCCACAGGGCACAAGTTAGAACTTGGAAATTTTTAGAAGATGAAAGGCTGGAAAGCATTTAATTTGCATGTCCCGATTAGAGGTGAATTTCATATCGGAAGATAAGAGTTTTAAATTAACCATCCTGTCTGATAGAGGTCACTGAGATAGGAGAAGGAGGTTTGAGGCTACGTGGTTATGACCAATCAGAGGTCTCTCTCTGATCAGCCATCTGACTTTATCCACATTCTGTTCAAAGGAAAGGAGTCTTGCTTTAGGATGCGCACTGAGAAGGTCACGTTCCCAGCTCTGTTGGTTTGACGCAAATCTGACGTTCTTCGTTGGCTTAGAAGATGGGCCAAGGGAAAGACAGTCTTGCTGCAACAGTACAGTCCTGCCGGTAAACCCAGCAATGGGCAACCCGACCTGAACCTGTGCCTGACAGCACTTGAGCAAAGTCTAAATCTTGTGGCAACGAAAGGCGAGGTCTAAGTTAGACCAACTGGCCAAGAACGTTCGGTTGGGTTTAAGAGCATTGCTGACCCACTTGTAGCAAGCTTCAGACAAACATAGATTATGGGAGAAGGCTGCAGCAATTAAAGATTTGTCGAACTTAACTATGATTACGTGTTGTTCTTGATTGTGTTCCATCCTCTAGCCCTTTCGACATCCCAAGCGTCAGAGAAAGGCGAGAACTGGTCATATGCTTTAGCATCTCTAATCCTCAATAATGAAGGACTGCAGAGAAAATAGCTATAGTTGTGGCATTGAGCTTACAATAACTACACCTAAATCTTGAACAATGACAGATCGAGAGAAAAGAATATATTTTATTGATTCTTTAATATCTTTAGCCTTATTTTCTGGGATGGAAATGGAGAAATCAACCAAATTTAAGGAAAAACTAAATTAATTAATCGAGTGGTCAAACTACTATTCATTGCAGTTTAAAAGTTTGAATCTATATATATAATACGCTAAGGTGCGTATGTAGTAATGCCATGTCATAACATGGTTTCCATGGTTACTGCTTGGTCCCTATGGTTACTACATGTTCATTGTTTAAACATTGATCAGTGATGTTACAAACAATATCATTTAAGAAAGTAAATAATTATATTTTTAAGTTTTAACTACGTTAAATAAACTACTAAAATTAGATGAGATAACTATGTAAGCAATATACTTTTTTTAATTTGTTTGGTTTTAAAAACTTTTGTCTAACTATATAATGATCTTATTTAATTAAATTTGGACAAAATTGTTTTACAAAAGGCAGAAATAAAAGTCAATAAAAGTTGAACACAACCACATCAGAATCATTACAGAATTTCATATGAATTACATCATACTTATAAAAGTGTATGTCATAGATTACCTTAGACTATAAGTAATAGAGCAGGACTAATACGAAACATAACTGAGTTTGATATCTTTGAGCAAAGAAAATAATTCCGTGCTCCTCATTCACAGACCCCAATCTCTATAGTTTTACTGCCAAATTTTAAATCAGTTTATTTCTGTTTGTTATTTTGCTTTTGTATTAAATGAACAAATATTCATTTAGCTTTTCATGATTTTGGGTCTCTTTTTAACCCTATTAATTAAATTATACCTTTTTCTAATTCAATCACATTTTTTGATAATGGAAAACAAAATTTTAAAAATAAATGCAAAATTAAACTTTCACATGGTTTACAATAATAGCAATAGTGTTAAGTGTATAATTTAAATAAAAACCAATCAAATTTATAAGAAATTTAAACAAACATTACAAACATGTTTTATAAATAATAAAATTAATTATGGCTTTTTTCCATGTTTTCCCCATTTCCTACTTGAGATATCTTTCATCTCCTACTTGGGATATGTTTTAAGGCCTTTTCAGACTCTTCCATGAGTCCATCATCAGAAACTTTTGTATTTTTGCTTTTAGCTACCTCCTATATATAGGATTCACTATGAAAACGTGATTAAAACGTTTCCATCCGCCCTAAGGATGATTCACTATGTGCACTACCCTTACCTCTTAAGTCCAGCCAAGACTATTAAGTTGTTTTATTAAATGTTTTATAAAATTTGTGTCTATTATCATAATTAGAAATATCAAGCTAAACTAGCTTGCAGATGTTCTGCGAGGGATCAGCTAGTAGTTATAAATTTGTTGCCGGAATGTTGATTGCAGCAGCAGAGAATTTCATTTGTATTATTTTTTGACCTTTCATCTCCAAAAAACACGGTATGTAGAGTGTTCCAAGCAATGATCAAAAGTTTCATAGAAATATTGGTTGTAGAGCACGAGTTTGTAGATAGGAGTCATTTGATAGCGGAGCACTTAGAAGTACGCATAGAATTTGTTTATCAGAATGCAATAATCGATTGCAGAGCACGTGCATTCGTAAAGAATGGTTTTATCGGGAGTAAATGAAATAGCAATTGCGGATAACATGGAAAATTGTACGAAAACATTGTATTGAACGCGAAATGTGATGATCATTGGTACTGGAGAACAAGTGTTCTTGTAGAAGTAGACAGTCCACTGTAAACGTGTAAAGTAGAATGGTCTTTACACTAATAGTGGCCTCTTTTTGCCCTGATTGCAACACTTTGTGCTGTTTAATGGTCATTAAAGGCATAGGAAATTTCTTTTTACTTTTTTTTTCGATCTTTATTTTCACTGTATGTCTATAGCCTACTTTTATTCTAATTAGTTTGTAGTACTTAAAAACAAGGCTTTATTCAACAGTGCAGTGAATCTAAATTTTTATAAATTTTTAAGTTTATTATAAGATTTTTATTTTCTTTTTTTGATATTCCTAGAAATTTTTTAAAAAAAAAATTTTTTTTACAAACATGATTTTTATTTTAGCAATCTTTAGCATCTTTGTCTGCCAAGCCTTTTTATTTTATGTCTTGTTTTCAGCATTTGTCAAAATATATAGGCCATAGTTGTTTATTTTAGTAACATTAGTTTAAAAACTAATGTTTGTATGTCATTTGTGGTCTATTTATTATTTGCAAGGCGTAGTTGACTCTCTTTCTTAATAATAGAATTTCTCAGGCTAACACAGCTTTGTTTATGAGTTAGAGATAGCTCTCTGCACTCAGAGGTGCCAAAGCATGTCTTTCTTGCTCAAACATAGCTGGGAAAACCTGGAAACTGAATTTACGCAGTAAAGGTTTTAAGGCTCTTTTGAGTTTACAGGGAATATACTGTAGAACTTGTTTCTGACGATTCACTTGGCCATGTATTGATTTTGGCATGAAACTTTGGTTTTGCGCAAATTTCAATTTTTAGGTTTAGTATCTTTTAGTTATTTATTTTTTATTTGGCCTGTTCAAGCTGTTTTCGATTTGTTTTGAGGCTTGTTCACAAAAAATAATGTCTTAATAAAATTTTTATCAATTTTTAAATTTTTGTCTTCTTATTCTTTTCATTAAAAAAATATTTTTCTTATTTTGAGTTTGCTCCATATCTCTAGCCTAACTGTATTACAAGTGGTTTTGTAATGTTATTTACAAAAAGAATCTTTTTGACGATGTTGTGTTTCTTATTGTTAGTTTTATCTTATCATTTCTATTTTTCTATTTTAATATTTTTAGGAATTTTTCAGAAAAAACAAGTTTTTAAAATAAAAAATAATTATATTTTAACAGTTTTTAGCATTTTATTCTACTAAGCCTTTGTATTTTATATTCTGGTTTCAGGATATGGCAAAATATATAGGCAGTAGACTTTTATTTTAATATTTCTATTTAAAAAACTAATGTTTGCACATCATTTGTGGTCTCTTTATTATTTGCAAGAAGTAGTTGACTTTCCTTCTTAATAATAGAATCTTTCATTCTGATATAACTGTTAGTTTTACTATTTAATGACGTAAAACTAGCGTTATAATAATAAAGTATAGAAATGTTGTTATCTATGGATTGTCTAATCAATCTAACTTATTTCAGTAATTTCAAAGCTACCCGCTAGGGGTCGCTAATTGGGCTATATAAGCCCGCGACTTCGAGGGTAGGGCCAGTTTAATCGACCGGAAGTAGCATGATTTTAAATCTTGTCAAAAGCCCGAAGCGTCTGGAGCAAGGTCTAAGAACCTTGCTAATAAATAGCGATTTAAATGCATAAAAAAAGAAATAAACTCTAGTTTTAACTAAGTCCTGTTATGAGCATGACCGAGAGGCGAGCCCACATCTGGAACTGTGAAAATATCTTAAAGCAAGGTCCTGCAGGCTCAGGAGTGCAAGAGCGGAATGGGGTCTTGAGAGCTCAAATGATAGCTAAAGACCTCAGCGAGGTCTTTAGCCCTCAAAAACAAATTTTAGCTAAACGGTGTCCAGAGGCCAAAAGGAGCTTTAGGTCCTTAAAGTAGACCGAAAAATATTAACGGGATCTGTGGAACTCGGTGGGGTCCATGGACTTCAATGGTGTCTAGAGCTCTCAAACGGGGGAATGGCACGTTTCGCAGCGACCGATTCGCCGCGGCACTGTTCGTAAATCGCGATAAATCGCAAAATTACTCCGAAATAACTTTAAACTGTTGAAAAACTTTGTAAATTGAGCAAAATTACCAAAAAAAAACTTTAAAAAGCTTAAAAACTTTGTAAATCGCGCAAAATTACCAAAAAAAACTTTAAAAAGCTTAAAAACTTTGTAAATTGCGATAAATTACCAAAAAAAACTTTAAAAAGTTTAAAAATCATGTAAATCGCGATAAATTGCGGTAAATCACCCCAAAATAACTAAAAAGCAAAAAAACCTCGTAAATCGCAATAAAAACTTGGTAAATCGCAGTAAATTTAGCGGGCGGCGTAACAGTGGTGGCGAATCGTTCTGGGGGTGTAACAGTCGCAGCGAACAACTCTTGTGGTGGAACAAGACTAGGCGAAACGGATGCGGCTAAACAATAGAGGCGAAACGATGGCTGCGAATCATACTAAACCCCTCAAATGGGGGCTGTAGCCCTTAGTGGGATATTAGCACTTTCCTTGAAAGGTGATGGAGTCTCCAGCTCTTGAAAGAGCTAAAGCTTTCATAGAAGAAACACAAGAATGTGTAGTGAAAGCAAAGTAAGTGAGGAAACAATAGAGGCTTTCTAATGATAACAAAACATTTTATTTGAATAAAAACATGACACATTAAAAATAAAACGAGATACAAGTTATTTTCAAAGGTGTCATCATCTGCTGGTGGTATGGGCTCTGAGAAACTCCTTCTGCAGCCAGAGCGATCAAGCTGGCGGACTATGCGGCTGCAAGATGTAAGGGTGGGATTAATAAGTAAATTTATACTCAAAATTCAATTAATCAGACAGGGTGGGAGACGGTAACAACATTTCCATACTTTATTATTATAACTCTAGTTTTACGTCATTAAATAGTAAAACTAACAGTTATAACTACATTTCGTATGGAAATGTTGCTACTTATGGATTTTCGTAGCTCTTCAAGACAGCAGTGTGGAAATCTCCACACATGTCTTGGATAGGCTTGTTGTAAACGTTTCGAAACATTCTGGCAGGCGACCAGTCTGTTACTTTTAAAATTTTTTTCTGCGCTAGTGAGACACCTCGAGCAGCTGCAGCAGGGGTAGCTGCTGACCTGGTGGAGTGCGCAGTAGACAAAAGAGTGTCTATCTCTGTAGAGATAAGACAAGAGCTATCCATCTTGAGATGGAAGTGATGGTCACAGGGAAGTGAGCAGGAAAGGCTGCCAGGAACAGAGATTTCGAATCTGTTCTGAATGGTGCAGCAAATAACAAACAGCTCCTAACAACTGCCACAGGGCACAAGTTAGGGCCAAATAAATGTAAATTTGGGTTAATAAGGATTTGCAGCAATAACACCTTTGATATACGCATAGTCAAGGGGTTTGCTGAGAAGAAATGGCGTTATGTGTTTCAATAAAGTAGATCATGCAAGACTAAAAAGAAAAACTTTAACACCTGAGGACAAAAGTTTTTCAAATTTTGTGGTTCTGGCTGCTGTTAGTAAGGGAATAACAGCATAAAGTGTGCTGATTCGCCATGAAGAAAAAAACTATACTAAGTTTAGCAAAAACCTTTTAGCTAAGGTCTTTTATTTAAATAAATTTGGCTTTCAGCCAAGTTATCTAGACCTAAAAGGATTTTAACATTTGGTTCTGAAAGTGCGAAGCCGTAGGCAAAACAAAACAGTTTAAAATAAATGTGTTAGCCAGGATGCCCCAATTCATGAGATGCAAACAATTAATGGGACCAACAAAGTGTATAACATAGGACTTGAATTATTGATAGAATTCAGGCCTAGGGAAAAAACTTTTGAGCATAAAAAGGCTCTTGTAAAAAATCCAATTATTCAATGCTGAGCTACAGACAGTAGCAGAAGTAGAGATGACTTTGTGCTAAAAGATAATTCCGTAGGGTGCATACAGTCTGCATTCTTATAAAAGCAATACATTGTGCAGATACCTAATTTGGCTTAAAAATAGGCATAAGCAAAGGCTTCTAAGCCAAAAAGTCTATTCAGTTGAATTTTTTGTTGCTTAGTAACAGGTAAAGAAGCAGGATCCAAAAGGAAAAAATGAAAACATTTGGATGTTTAAAAAACTGTGTTTTTATTAAGCAATCGGACCAATAGATAGCTTACAACAAACATAATAGAAAGAATTTGATTAAAACAGTTCTGTTATAATACAAGTTCTAGTAAAAAGAGAATTTCTCTATGGTTATTCTGCATCCGAATTGACCTCGGAATTGCTCTCATCCTTGCTGCTGACAGGATCTAGAGTTCTGCATCTTGCAGGTCTAAATGGTTCTCATCGTTGAAATCATCAAAATTGTCCTAGAAAAGCCAAAATAACAGTTAATGCCGGGTTTGTGCAATGCAGGGAAGCTTTTGAGTATTTTTCAGGGGCAGCACCGTAAAAACGACGAAATAACCCCAAAAGACACGAAATTTTTAAAATTCCTTTGGCAGGAAGTTAGGTACACTTGACAGGAGAAAAAATTGCAAGAATCTGCGAGATCTCGCAAGATTGCGAGAAACGTGTAAAAACGTTGATTTGGCAAGAGAGCTTAAATCTTCAGATTTTAATAGAAAAATTATAAATTTTTAAATCTGAGAAGGGAAAGAAGACTTTTCCAACGGAAAAATAGACCCAAGGCATGAACCTAAATAAAAAAACCGTAAATACTAAGGAGAGGATCGAGGATCGCTCTTTCTGCGGTTCATGCGGGCTATGGTGCTTGCACGACGGCAAGCACAAAACAAGCAATGCGTTGTTGGTCCAAGGACCCCACATGGCAGACGATGCGAGCCACGGATAGATGCTATGAGTTGCAACCAGCAACCATGCGTTTTCTCTCAGAATAGATTGCCAGCCTGTTGGCAATCCATCTGCAAAAATGCCGAAAAAACAGATAAAAACCCGGAATTTTCAAAATTCCTTTTAGGGTTTGCATGGGGCACAAAACCGGAAGTGACCCATGCAAAAAAATCTCAAGATTCTACAAGATTTCGCGAAATTTCGCGGAAAAACGCACAAAAAGTGAAATTTTTGGCGAAAGAGCTAAAAACCTCAGAACTATATGGAAAATCCATGATTTTCTAAGTCTGGGAACGGGAAAGAGTGTCTTTCCTGTAGATTTACTCGTAATATTATGGCAAGACTAACTAATAATAAAAAACCTGTAATTTCTAAGGAGGGGATCAAGAGATGGCTCCTTCAGTGGTGCAAGCATGCTAACAATCCTCCAGATCTTATAGAAAACAAATTTCTATGTCTGGGGAGAAGAAGCAGATATTAACGAGAATAAAGCAACATTGCATAACCAATTTCAAGTAAAAAACCGTAAAGTCTAAGGAGGGGATCAGTATATCGCTCTTTCAGCGGTACATGCAAGAAGATGCCAGCAAGACGGCCGAGGCCTAGGTCAAGCAGAAAACAAGCAACGCGTCGCTGAGTCCAAAGACTACCACGCGGCAGACGGTGCGGGCATTGGGTAGGGGCTATGAGTTGCAACTAGCAACCATGCATTTCTCTCAGAATAGATTGCCGGCCTGTTAGCAATCCATCTCCATCAGGGCATTATTATAGGAAAACCATTTTACCAACAACCTACAACACATACACAAGATGGGCCTAAGCTCTTAATTCAATGTTAAAGAAAAGAATACTTACTTATGAAAAAAACAATTTTTTCAATTTAGTCTTGGACTAACCATTCAGCAATGGCGCTGGTCTCCGGGTAGTTGCTAAGCCATGCTGTAGCAATTAGCGCAAATCGATTAGGCCTAAATTGCTAATCCATGCAATCCGGCCTAAAAGAAGAGAAATAAGAAGGAACCTGATGATTAGAACCTTCTGATGAAGAACCTTAAGGCCCCAAGACAAATATTTCTAAAAATAGTAAAAGAAATAAGAAATTTTTTTAAAATTTCTACTTAACCATGCCATTTTGCGAAATGGCGGGTAGTTCCAGATTGGGGAGGAAAGCTTCCTCAGAAGTATCTGGAACATGAAGCAAAATCTAAATAAAAATTAAATTTAAACATAAAATAAATGGAGAGACAAAATCTCTAGGTGTTGACTGGAGGTCAGTAAAGATTAGACTGGCCCTACCCTCCAGGTCGCGGGCTTACATAGCCCAATTAGCGACCCCTAGCCGGTAGTTTTAAAATTACTGAAATAAGTTAGATTGATTAGACAATCCATAGGTAACAACATTTCCATACGAAATGTAGTTATAACTTCGTTCTGGGCTTAGAGAGGTACAAAAACACATTTCTCTTGCTTAGACATAGCCGGAAAAACTTAGAAACTGGATTTATTCAGTAAAGGTTTTAAGACTTTTTTGAGTAAAGAGTAGGGAACCCAAGTCGTTTCTACCCGACTTCGGGTAGTCGGGTAATTACCCACATTTAGGGCTACCCGAAACCGTCAGGTAATGGTGCAAATAATCGAAACAAAAATATATAAAAATCAATAGTTTAATTCAATTGCCTCTCGAGGCAATTGAAATTAAATAATAAGATGTCATCTAAATGAATAATTTTTTTTATTCTAAATAAATAAAAAATTCTTATTCTAAGTGAATAAAAATTTTCATTCATTTAGATGACATCTTATTATTTAATAAATAATTAGATACACTATGCATTAAAAATCACACTAATAATTTACTGATTTAAAACCTTAAATACTTTCAGCAACACAATGAACAAATAATGATAATAATATGACGTCATCTATATGAATAAAAATTTTTATTCACTTAGATGACGTCATATTATTATCATTATCAGTTCATTGGTTGGTATTGTATTGCTGAATGTATATAAGGCTTTAAAACAGTAAATTATTGGTGTGAATTTAACACATAGTTTTTCTAATTATTTCGTTTATTTTAAATATTAAAATAATTATACGTAATATGTCAAAAATATGTTCAACATTTAAATGCACTTGTTTTTCTAAAATATCACTTCTTAAGTGACACTCAGAAAAACAAGTAAATAGAGCTTTTTATATTTAAATATATTTTTTTTTCTTTAATTTAAATTACCCGAAACCCGACCCGAACCCGTCGGGTAATAGTAGAAAACCGAAACCGAAAGTCGGGTATTGAAAAGTCGAATAATTGGATTCCCTAGTACAGAGGGAATGTAGAACTCAGTTCTGTGAGTTGAAATGATCTTGCTCGAGACAGTTGTCAGAAGAATAATGAATTAATGTTTAATGCTTATAAACATGTTATACATCGTATGAAAGTAGAAGTGATTACAATAATCAAAACAATTAACCTCGTTACCTCGTTTTGAACACTGTACTATAGTGGCTAAAAGAGGTAGTGTGGCAAACCGCTTTGTTTTCAGCTCTACTTCCTATTTCCAGCATGAAGATGCCACTAGGTGGTGCTGATGCCAGTGTATGTTGAAGCACACCCTGTCGTAGATAGCTGAAGATCATTAAAAATAATTAAAAATAATAAATAAAATAATAAATAAAATAATAAACTTTAATACTTGTAAGAAATAATCTTTTAGGTTTTTCTATTATCAATGTTTGTTTTAAATATAAACTTTGAAATAAAAAAAAATATTTTTCTAAAGCAACTGACAACAGTCGTCAGTTGGCTGAATTTATAAATTTTTTTTTAACTTTTTGAAAGTTGCATAATTTAAGCATTATTTGCAAGTAAATTATTTAAATTTATTTGAAGATTGTTTACTTTTTCAAATTATTTTGTTGCTTGTAGAGATTTGTGCGCGGATAATATCCTTCTTGGAAGTCGCGGTCATACTCTTCTCACTTTGTTTAGTTAATGGGCATGCGTGGAACGTAGTTTACGGCCGGATGTTTTGGAAAACATGTACGCTGCACCATGTATTAATATCAATGATCATTTCCCACAATTAATTTGTTATTTAGTTTGAATGTAATTGTTTCTATTAATCACAGAATTGAATGGGATTGATATTATAACTCCAGCATGCGATTGGTGGAGTGTGGGTGCGTTGTTGTTTGAATAACTTACAGCAAGAGTAAGTTAAAATTGACAATTTAAAATTTAAAATTTAAAAATATTGTTTTATTTTAGACTTTGGTGTTGTGTCATCCGGGAGGTATTACAAACCACACAAATCTAAATATTCCTAATCATATTTTGGGTCCCCCTAATCGGCTGACCCTATGGAAAGCACTGACCCAGCAAGAAATCCGCTGACCCAGCTGACCCGACTGCTGATTGGTCAGAATTCTACGAGTGGGTCAGCAGAATCGATGCCGCAAAAGTGTCACTGACCCTCCATAAAGAAATGACTGGGTCAGCCAAATGACTAATATTGTTACAATATGCTATCACTCACAACATTCAATCACTCATCTCTTTATTATTATGGAGGGTAAGCCAAAAAGTTTAAGTCCTTTTGCAGCATTGATTCTGCTGACCCTCCGAAAATTGGCTGACCCAGTCATTTTTTTACGGGAGGTCAGTGACACTTTTGCGGCATTGATTTCGCTGATTTCCCCGTAAAATTCTGAACAATCAGCAGTCGGGTCAGCGGGGTCAACGGATTTCTTGCTGGGTCAGCGCTTTCCATAGGTTCAGCCGATTAGGGGGACCCCATATTTTGCCGGAAACACGTTCACTACTCATTGAGGTGTTGTAATTTGAAAATAGTATGCATCATCATTCATAAATGAAAATTAATTTTTTTTTTAAAGTTTTAGCGATTTACTCCAAACAAACGACTCAGTGTTGGTGCTAATGGAATAAAAGCCATCAAGACGCATTCATTTTTTCACAATGTAAACTGGGATCAAATTTTTTACGATAATACTTAGAACAAGAATATTAATGCAAAATTATGAAATTGCTGTAAATTTACTTATTTTAATCGTAAAATTTTAATTGACAACATGCTTAACACAGAGAACATTTACAAACGAGTCTATAATTAAAAATATAATTTTTTTTTGTTGGAATTGTTATCCAATATTGTTGTTGGAATTGTTATACAATATTGTTGTTGGAATTGTTATACAATATTGTTGTCTAATTAGTTCTCTTAGCATTATTAGGATAATATAACTAGTTTCAATTGTATAAATTGTTTATGTTATTACCTGTGAAAAAGGTAATGTTGCTGTGGCAACTTTGTTGTTCTTGTACTTAACCAGTTCTTATTTTATGTGTACTGTATTTCCCTTGGATTAAATGAAATGGAGTGTTATTCCCTCCAGATGGATCCTATTCATTCAAAATACAACATTTTTAAATATAAAAAAATTTTTTAGGATAACAAATTAAAACTAGAAAAAAATTCATTTTGCATTTGCTATTTTTTGGTCAATTTTTGTGAAATTCACACACTTTGTATACTTTTACCATCATGTTTATTTGCATGGTCAATCTTGTTGTCCTCTTTCACTTAATCTTTTGCTAAATTCACTACTGGATTTTGTGAGTACAAATAAGTGGCATAAATGGCAGCCACAGTATTAATATCGATCGCGATACCAAAAATGATCTAACAATACAGCAGTAAACATGAGTTCAAGAGCACTAGCAAATGTCTTCAAAATTGAATTAACACTTTTAAGAAATAAACTTGTGGATAGATTATAGTAAGGCATTTGATTTGTGTAGAAATTATAGTAAATACGTTTTTACGATTAAAGTGCAGTACTTTTTTGAATTTGATTGGTAATTTTTTTTATTATTACTCAGCACATTACAATCGATGGGTTTGGCTTTTGATATCAAGTAATTAATTAATATTCAATGGGTATTTCTGCCTTTTGTTAATTTATATTCTCAAATGTACAATTTCTTGTATTTTGTAATTTTAAACTTTTCATTGGTTTAAATATCTAACATTTTTTCAAATTTGTTTAGTCAATTGAATCCTCAACCAATTGTAACAAGATGTTTACAACAAGTGTTTTTGTTTTGTCGGGCTAATTCAAACGCCATTGATATATCTGCATATTTTCAATTTGTTGCTACAGTTTTTATGTTTGGTACGCTTTGATATCGTTTTATTTTGATTTTAAATTTATTTATTTATTTTTTAAATAGGAAATGATTTTTTTTGACCCATCAATTAATGCATATATGTTAGCAATTTTTATCAATTTATTAAATCACCAGACTGACCAGTTTGCCGTTTCAAAAAATATTGGTTACGCTAGGACAATAGTTTTCGTGAAATAATTTTTTTTTAATAGTCTTTATTTATTTATTTTTTTTTTGGTACCATTATAGTGGCTAAAATAGTAGTAAAACATGTTAAATGGCTTATTCATGCTATTCAAACTACAGTATACAAATGTTCAACATATATTGATAACAGCGCCCTCGGTGGCATCTTCAACAGGAAGTACCCAGTAATACGACCGTTTTCCACACTACCTCTTTTAGCCACTATAACTGTACAATAGAAAGCTCATTCACATCATACACGCATCTCACGCAACAATACATAAATGTTACATCGTTCCAAATTCAAACAATCATAACACAAAAAGAACGTCTCGTGCAAACACTCTAATTTAACAACAATAATAATAATAAGAATAAAAACATTATAAATTAACACTTTGGTATTTATCAATACCCTATATTCCCCTCATTTAGAATGTTTTTTTTCTCGTTCTGAAAAAATAAAGATTTACATCATAAATTTTTCTAATACAGTTTTTAATTGTTTTCCTGAGATAGTCTTCGTAAGGATATTTGCGGGATTATTGTCACCACTTATGAAATCTAAAATCTAAAAATACTACAAGCTAAGCTACAGACATAGAGTGAAGAAAAGGTGGGAAAAAAGCTTTTTCTGAAAAAACTAAAAATCAGGAACAACAGTTTCTTATCCCTCTCAAAAAAAACCAAACCAATTACTTATGGATATTGCTTCGAATGATGTAAAAATTATTATATTCTGGTTTATTTCGAAACTCTTGTATCCCAACATGCCATTGTCATAACGATGTCTGACAACATCAGTGTTTTTGGTGCTATGATCATCGCACCCACCTATCAATACTACACTTTCGTGCTAGTTTTTGCAAGTTATGGCAAGGTCTAAGCTGGACCAACCAGCCATCAGGCTTGGTTGGGATTTCAGAGCGATGCTGGCATGCTTCAGATGGGTGCAAGACATGAGAGAAGGCTGTGGTAAATAAAGATTTACCAAACTTAACTATGTTTTGTGTTCCATTCTTGATTATGCTCCACCCACTTGTCTTTTTCTGACGCCCAAACCTGGGAGAGAAGCAAGAGACGGTCATAAAATTAATTAAGAAAAACTAAGGCATTTAACATTTGAATTTTAATAGTAAATGCCTTAGTTTTTCTTAAATAATTTAAATTTAAATTGTAATATACAGTATATAGTAAATGTAAGCATTAAATTCATATGTACTTTTATCATATTTTGTTGCAGGCAACATTGCACATTTCTAATAAGCATTTGACGAAAGAGCAAAATTTTACTGATAGGAAATGTTTCACAGAACATTTATAATACTTACTTTAGTTGTGATATCCAGCAATGTTACAAAAACTGATAGCAAGATTATCTTTACTGCAAGTAATACTGAACAAATCACAAACAAAACATGCAAAGTATCTACATTTATTTATTTATCTTATAATAGAAGAAGAATGCTCCGTAAAAGCCACTAGCCCAATTTGCTACACAGATGGAAATGTATATCCCAACTTCTGTCTTACTAATAAAGCTGCTACAGGGTAATAATAATGTTTTAATTAACTACGACTCTGACTTGAAATCTAATACTGTATTAAAAATTACATTTTTATTTTACAGAGTTTTTCCAGATTCATGGAGTTCTTGTAATTGTAGCGAAATTAATGAATACTGCACTGACAACAAACTTCCTGTTTGTGGCAGTGATGGCAACACATACATAAGTCGATGTGATCTGTTAACTGCTTCGTGCATGTAATGAGTAAATTACAATATTTTAACTTATTTAGCAACTGAATTTTTAATATAGTTCCCGGGGAGTACTTTTTGAAACAAATCTTAGACCACTTTTTTGCAAAGGTAATCAAAATACTTTTTTACAATTTTATTTATTGCAACAAAATTGAAAAAAGATTAATCCTTAAAAGCACAAGATTGTCCAGAAATGGCTATACAACCAGTATGCTCCTGTACACTTGGTTTAAACAGCAATGAAATAGCTTTAAAAGGAAAAACAAAATTGTATAAACTCCACCCTAATCCCTGCTTTGTTGGAAAAAAGTAAAACAAACAACACTAAAAAATATGTCATGTAATAAAAAATTCTTTATCTTATCTACAGCAAGACGCTTGAAATCTGTCCTACGTACTCTTGTACTCTACGTAGCATACCTGAAGATTGCCATTCCAAGAATAAAATTTGTGGTAACAATATAAAAATTTATGAAAATCGATGCAAATTCCTGCTTTGGGTATTTAAGTAAGTTATATTAATAATAAGAACTTTTAAATTAAAATTAAATTACATTTGTAATATTAGATTACCTAGTAAGAAACTTTTTGAAGTATCAATGAACTACTGTTGTAAGAAGAATGCTTTATCGCCTGCATGCTTACCATAGTAAAGTTAGCCCCACATTCGCCAGCACCACATTCGCACTAACGCCAGACTTAAACAATCGATCAACAGGTATATGTAAAATGAGATTGCGCAGTACATACAAA
>JAQFZN010001268.1:0-17238 GCA_034687075.1 Geophilus carpophagus | reverse complement strand
CCAAGATCTGTCTTTAGAAGTTAAAGTTTAATTGGTATTTTGTATTGCTGGGTAGAAAAGAATTATTGCTCTATTCTATGCATGGAAAATCAGATTACATTTTTATATTTCTCAACTTTATATAATTACACAAAACAAATCGTAAATAATATTTTTTTTTCTTGTAGTAATTGACTTGGATTTCATGAAAACTTTTCACATTTGTTTTTAAAAATAATATCTGCAATATTTTTATTTTTAAAATTTTCTCTTCAAAAGTATAAATTTAAAAGAAATAGTCTTCTTTCTCATTACCAGAACTAATCCCAAATTGTCATGGTGATTAAAACAAGACAAATTCTTGCTAGGTGGAATTTTCCGCAACGAAAAAAAGTACACCAAAAAATTTGGAGCAGCAGATTTCTCCAGATTAGTTAGTAAAAAACAAAAAAGAAAAAAAATGATCATCTTAAAAAAACTCGTCTTGTCTTTGCCATCTTGTCTTCTAATGAGGCCTGGTTCTTTCCATGTAATCCGTCCAACTCTTCTTATCAACCAAGAGAGATTTGTATCATTTATATTCCTTGGCAGAATTTTTTTTACTACTTTTTTCCCTCCCTTTCTTTCACTTTGTAGCCAATCTAGTACACCCCGTTTAGATCTCATTGTCAATTTCATTCTCTTGTTCTTCTAACAGCATCCCTGATCAGAAATTTTGATCATGTGTGATCACGTTGCTATATGCGTATTTAACTTTCTTAAAGTACATGGAAACAGTACACGAATAAGCGGTTCCAAAAGTAGACTGCAAATTTACATTAGAGTACAACTAAAACCTTAATTAGAAATTAAATATTTATTTAATTAAAAAGTGCAGTAACAAACTGTAAACAATTAAAATAAATATTTCAAATTTTTCAGAATTTAAAAGAAAACTTTTTAGTGTTTGAAGAAAACTAAATGGACCCGGGGCCTTGATGTCTCCAATAACATGTGTGTCATTAAATTTAAATAGCAGATTTAATTAAAATAAAATTAAATAATAAAATGATTTAATGAATTAATGTACTAATTAAAATTTAAAATTAGTATCTTCAGGTTCCCAATAATTTTCAGTGCCGTTGAAATTTTTATTATAAACAAAAGTTCACCTTTAAAACTGAAAAATGGTATCAATCTCACTCTGTTCCCTTTAGACCATCTTTGCCCAATTATTAAATTTGCCCTATTCACTTAAAGACACATAAATGAAACTGAAAAAAATCTAATTAAGATGCGTTGTTATACACATAGTTAATTAACTTGTCACCTCAAGCTTATCACAGAAGTGCAGGCAATCGAGTAATACAATCATTTGGTTAGACTTGGTCTGCAGAGTGCATGACACCTAATTCTAAGATTTCATTTTACCAACATTTTAACGAAATTATAAATGTATTAAGTCTGTTCCTCTCCTTCTTACACACAAATATTAGCCAACATAAACGATACAAAATATTGATCGCCTCTTTCTGCTAAAAATCAATGCATTTTAGACATCAAAATAAGCTTAACATTTTAAATAAATGTAATTTTGACTTTAATTTAGAATTGTATGGCAAATACACTTTAATGTGTGCCAATATAGAGTATTAGAGTATTTGATTCAGCCTATAAACGGATAATTTAGCATTTATTAAATCCACACTTCATCAACCCAACTAGTTCCATTTGGCCTAATCCTATGAGTTAAGAGAGGGGTCCCATTTCAACACATTAAGGCTTGTGCTTTCATTACACATTTAATTTGGGACATAAAAGGGCACTTATCACAGTATTCTCATCTGTCATTCACTTTGTAGCCATTTAGCATATCGCACATGGCACAGAGATCAACTCAACTGCCTAATAAATAACCAACTTCGACCAAATAGAGTTCATTTTAAAGTTAGGCCCAACCTCTGCCTTAAATTCATCCTTTATCTTCAAGTTACCAACACTCATTGACAAAACTGTCGTTACCTTTCAAAATTTCTGCTTCGTGTGGCAAAAAAATTGCACACTCAAAAGTCAATCTCAACGTTTCCCCTTCTTTTCAGCAATCTCAAATTCGCACTAAAGCTGAATTTTCAAAAGCTACAAAGAAACATGTTGCTGCTCGTAGAATAATTTTATGCAATCCCCAAAGATTTTTAAACCTCATTTAAGGAGAAAAGAAAAAAATCAAAAAGAAAAAAAAAGAGAGAAAAAAATCATTATTTTGTTACTTTTACTTCATTTTATTTAAATTTCAATTTGAGCAAAAAGTTTTCATGAAAAAGCAAAATATTACTGCAGATAAAAAAAAAGATAAATCTCGACCCGACTAAATCGGATTTTGTTCAAAAAAATTCACTGTGTCGGCTTCAACAAACAATAGTATTTCACCATTGCACTTTCCTAAAGAAAATATATTTTTAAGGGTAAACAAAGTGAATGTGTTATTTGATCTCAACAAATAAAAATAGATAAACAAATAGCTTTAAATTTTTGGTAGAGAAAAATAAGTAATGCAATCAATATTGAGTTTTAAAATATTAAGAAATCCAATATGCACTTGAATTTCCATTACCCATTACAGTACTGTACTTTATAAAGTCTATATACACAAAAGCATGGATTTGTCTTCCATCAATGTACCGGAACTGTGCTTTTAAAGTAATAAATCACTAACCTGTACTTTGATTCAGGAATTGGTTTCTTTTCAACCTTTTACAGCTCTTTCGTTGTCAGGTTTTTTTTTTTAAAATCTCTTCTATATGTCTCCTTGTGGTCCAAGAAACAGTAGGACCATCGCAATCATGGATTTACTTTCACAATACACATGACCTCCCTTGCCATTGCTTTTTTCTTCGAATTGCTGTTTGCAATTCAACATTAAATTTCGATTTATTACATGAAATTTAAAACCAAGATTTTTTTTATAAAAAGGCGTTGGCAGAATGTCATGTAAAAATGCAGTTTTATATCTAAACATTTTATATTTCTTTTTCGATTTATGCAAATTTAAAATGAAAATTTTAATGTTATTTACTCAATAAAATATGAAATGTAAATATAATTAATTATTTCCAGTTCTGTTTGAAGAAAAACCCTAATTGAATACACAAAGTAATGAATGTTTGCATCCCAAAACACATCTTAAAAAAAAAACATCAAAGTTAAAATTCCCACTTTTGTTCTCTTGAAATTAATTTATCCTTCTTAATAATGTATAGAAGTGCGAACTAAGTTCACATAAGCCTAACAGTAGTTCAAATAGATTTGCTTACACAGTACAATAGCAGAACAAATCATAAATAATTAATTTTTAAAATATTGATTTGACTGAAAGCTCAAAGAAATTTTAATGAAATTACTTTTCTTTTAACAAAAATAAAAAATAAAAAAAAAATAAAACTAGTACGTAGTCTTACAAAAACCTCAATTTTTTATTTTTAAATTAAAAAAAAAAAGGCTGGTACAAACAAACTTCAATTCTGTACCTTAGAAATTAAATTTCAGAGTTGCCATTATTTTTTTTGTTCTTTCCTTGCGTGTTTTGTGCTTTATGTGTACTTCGATCTGCTTTCTTCTGATCGCGTTGGGCTTCTCTGTGCCGGTCTTTATACTTTTCCAAATCAGTAGGGACACATTGATGTAGAAATTTATGAGCTCGAAGCCCTTCTTTCCTTGACTTCTACTCGTAGGTAAAAATCACGCCACACTTTTCTTTCTTTTTTTTCAATCTACACTTCATAGATTACTCTTCAATTTTAAGCTGATAAGTCGTAAAACAAAGTTTTAACTCAACATTTCAAATACCACTTTACCACTCAAAATATTTATTAAAAGAAAAAACCTCTGAGTTGTACATCAATATATTTTTTTTATAATTTAGCGTATCAACGTTGAAGAAAGAATATTACTATTCATTTACATTTATATTGCATTCAGTGGTGCAGCGTACACAGCAATTATCTAAAAATATTCTTCATACATTTTTTAGCAGCTTTTCTGATATCACGTAATGTTGTACAGTGTACTTGTGGCCTTAAAGTTGACAATTCAATTTTTTCATTTTTACCCCATGCATCTTAATATTATGTCAAATCTTCATTGATTGTTAAATCCTTTTCCGTTTAATGATAGAAATTCATCATAAACATGAAATGAGAAGAGAAATTAAATCTTCTTAAATAGAAAATTTAATGTTTTCAATTAACGTAAACATTTCTAAAGAGGATTTGAAACGATGCTGTAATAAACTGCATTAAATAAATTATAATTTTAAATATTTTTAAAATTAAATTTATTATCATTCGTACCTTTTTCTTAAAAGTGTATATTTATGATTACTAACTTGATTTATTATCATAATTAATGAATGACAACTGTAATAATTATTCTGAAATCCCGATTCAAAACCTATTAACCTCATTTACACCTAATTAAGTGATTAAGCAAATCCAAAATGACGCTAAATTTTCATATATCATTACACTTGTACTTGTTCTATCCACACTCGCCATTAACAGATTTGGTGACTCATCAACTTGGAAACCCAATGAGCTTAACAGAAGGGGTTAGGCAGGGGCATCCTGTCGTGTGTCAATAAAATTAGTTCTGTGATGCGTGCATGCAAAGAGGTAGAGAAAAGGCTTCAAACACAGGAAAGAAGGGTAATGTAAGGCAAAAGATAAACAAATAATTTATCGTATAATTATCTATTTCATGTTTCTAAAGTATGTATAAAATGAATAAATGTTTTTTAATGAACAAACTGTCATATTAGCATGAAACAACAGAAAAAAAAAAACAAACAACAATATTTTAGTGACCAGAAGATTGTTGCAAATGTTATGTCTTGCTTGTTTCTTTTTATAAACGAGAATGAAAGATAAGCAAATTGATTTCATAGATTTAATCAGTTAATAGTCAGTTTTCACCTAATTAACAAACTAAAGTATCATCTAGCAGTTTTTTTGGCCTTTATGGTATCTCGAATTTTATTTACAATTGTAGCAAATAGTTTTGTAAGCCGTTATTCAAGTGCTTTGTAACTTACTGGTAAAAATATATTAGGTAATATCAGGTTTTAACAGCGTATTGATCAATTGATTTTTGTGTTTTTTTTTTATTTATAATTTTATTATTATTTTTGTGTATTAAATTTCCAAGTTTTTCTGCAAGGCAAGAATATATGAGAAATCCTTGTATATACACATCAACCATCTTTTTATTTTATTATTATTTAATGATATTTAGTTTTCATTACTGAAGATAAATAGCTTTTGTTTTTGATAGAACCCCTGCCAAAACGTGCGTGAAGAGATGAACTGGAAGCTTATCCTAAAGTAAAACCTTTTTTTCCCCTTTGGAAAAAGAAGTTCTTCATCGTGTTTCAAAAAAAAAGTTTTCTTGATAACGGAGAAACTAAACCTAAATCAATTTTTCAGCTCTACATTTTCACTAGATATTTCTGAATAAATCGTCAAATTGATTACACCGTTTCCAATGTACATCAAATTACATCTCCATATTAAAAAACACACAATTTAAACAAACTCTGAAATATTAAGTAGGTCAGCCACTTTTTATTTAAAATGGAAATAATAAATAATTCATACTAAACACACCCTAAAAAAATTTCCATAAAAATAATTCTCTTTAAGACTTGTTTTCCGGTCAACATCTTTGCTATAATACCCATACATAATTCTAATACTTTAGAAATGAAAAAATGATAAACAAATAGTGACCGCTGTGAAGGCTTAACTGTTCAAAGAGTATTGGAAGCATCGATTTCAGTACAAATCCTTAATCGGATTAAATGCCTTTTCAAAATGTGCTGCATGGATAGGATTTGGGCGGGAAATAAAAACCTTGGATACTTAACTTAGTTTAGAAGATTGTGGATGACAAGTCTTTTCTTATTAACTTGTCTTGGTCTTAGATGTAAGTGATGACAGGCGGTTGCAAGAGAATGGTGAGAAATGTGGTTCCCAAAGGGAAGCAGTGAAAGTGTATTTTTGAAACGTTTATGATTAAATCCTATTTCTGACATGGGTTTCTAACTTGTGGGCTGATGTTCACGCAAATCAATAACTTGATCCAATTGACATTCAATCTGCACACTCAGTTGCATGCCAATGTTTAAATCAAACGTCAAATTTAATATCTCCAAAATTAATATCTCCAAGATTAATTTCGGATAAAATTACATTACCATTTTATATTTTTTTTCTTTATAAATTTTTAAAATTTAATTTAACTTTATATTTTTTATACATTAAAAAAAAGCTTAAATGCATTTCTATTTGACAATATACATTATCCATCAGTATAAACTTCATTTTTTCCCCATTTGCTGATAAAACTGTATATCTGGAACAGACCTACCAGTAGCTCAATTATGGGGCGCAAGAGACGTTTGATGACCCCATCAAATGCGCTATAACTTCCCCTCCCCCTTTAGCTTCCCCTTTAGCCGGAAGTCAGCAGCGCCATTTCGGATTAATCGCGAGATATAATTCATAAAACTCTTCAGCTGACCTTTTCACAAACCAGCCTGAATTGCCCATTTCTTTCGCATTTTGTTTGCTTTAGAATAATAAAGATAAAAATAAAGATAATTTACTCTTTTAAAAATAATTGTAAAATAGGGTTACGATATATTTAAAAGTGTTTTTATACCGTAATTATAAGCATTAATTCTTACATTAATTTTCATTTTTTTTATTTTTCTAGGTTTTTGTTATTCCGCATTCACACAATGATCCTGGTTGGCTGAAAACGTTCGAGTCATATTTCGAGGCGCAAACATCAACCATTCTTAATAATATGGTGGACAAACTCATCAAATTACCAAACATGACATTTATGTGGACAGAAATGTCACTCTTCTCTAAATGGTGGGAACGGTAAGTCAAATCTCGAAATTGCATTTGTATTTTCTAATTAAATTAATGACTAATTTTTATTGCTTTAATTTAATTTTCTAATAACATTGTTATTAAATGTATAAATGTTGGCCCCAATAATTACCTGAAATTTATTTATGCGCCATTCACAACACATGCTGTGTCACTAAAAACTCCTCCTGTTTGTTGGCTTTCTCGCTGCACTCGTGCTGTGCAGGAAAGCTAGCCGTGCGTCATGTTGGGAGGCAGCTGTGAATGGCAGGGAAGACGAACCTTGTCCTTTCTCAAGGCGTAGCAATTAGAGGGACAGGGAGAAAAAGGAAAGAAGAAGCGTGCGATGTCGCGTGTTATCGACGTCCAGCAGATTCATTGGCGTTCTTGTGCCAAAAATTCGCCCTTCCTTCCCCAATTCTCTTTTTCTAGGTCTCCCTAAAGAATGACTGCTCAGAGGAACGTATAAAAGCCCTCTCTTTACAAAGAATTACGACAAGGGCTTCGCAATGAAAGTTGTTCCTCGAGCACACGTCGATCACTGATTTCAGAGATGCACTGATTAATCTGTCGAACTAAAAACAGAAAAACTTTTCTTCCGTTAAAAGAAAACTTTAAAAATTTTATCTCACGTTGGAAATAACTTTTTTAAAATCTATTTGTTTTGCAGCTTATTTAACTAATTATAAAATGTTGTTTTTAATTAATTATAAATTAAATTAGGAACATAGAAAGTCGGAATATTCATTGAAATAACAAGAACAATATTTATCATCATTAAAGTTAAATGTCAACAAAATGTGCAAATTTTATTTTTAAATGAAAAATAATTAATTCATTATTAAATTTAGCGCTTTTAAGAAATTGTTTATTGGATGTCTGTTGGAGTAAATCAGGGTTAATGGCTTCCGTTTCCTTCCACAAAACCAAGCTTGTTTCCGGTAAAATTGCCGTCCCAATCTATAATGTGGCATTTTTGGGATCCCGTTGTCTTTGTTTCCCAAAAGGAAAAAACATGCTAATATACGCACAATGTTTAAATCTGAAGCTGAACCTCTGCTATGACATGAATAAATTCACAGCTAAAGTAATTTAGACGCAGTATGAATCTTTACAAACTTTAGTGAAAGAGTTAATTACAATAAACAAAATAAAAATATTTAAATATTATTTTTTTTATTTTTAATTTAATTTTTTTCCTAGTTTTGTAAAAACTAATTCAATCAATTTTTATTTCTCTTAGAGCACACCCTCAAAAGAAAAACGCACTTAAAGAACTTCTTCAATCTGGAAGATTCGAAATCACCACCGGTGGCTGGGTGATGACGGATGAGGCCACTCCACATTTATACGCCATGTTGGATCAATTGATCGAAGGCCATCAATGGATCGCCAACACTTTAGACTATTCACCGCAAACAGCTTGGTCGGTTGATCCCTTTGGGCATGGAGCAACCTTACCTTACTTGTTGAGCCAATCTGGGATCGAGGGAATGGTAATTCAGAGGATTCATTTTGCCTGGAAGCAACACTTAGCTGAACAGCAGAGTGGGGATTTTCTATGGAGACAAACATGGGACAGCGCAGGAGCTTCAGATATTTTGTGTCACAACAACCCTTTTGACATATACAGTATAAAACATTCATGCGGACCGCACCCTATGGTTTGTTTAACTTTCGACTTTCGTAAGATCAAGGGAGAGTTCACTGAGTACTCTCAAAAGGCACAACCAATCACAAAATGGAACGTCAAAGAACGAGCAGAGACGCTCTTATCTCAGTACGGCAGAACCGCATCTCTTTTCCCGCACAATGTCGCCTTAATAAGCCTCGGCGATGATTTCCGGTTTGATCATGATATAGAGTGGGAACAACAATACAATAATTATCAGCAACTTTTTGAATATATTAATTCTCATAATGAATATCATGCTTCGGTTCAATTTGGCACAGTCAGCGACTACTTCCGGGAGGTTCGAACTCGTATGGGAGGTGTAGGTCATGAAGCTGAATATTTTCCGAAATTATCTGGTGACTTCTTTATCTATAGTGATATTTTTGTTGAAGGAAGACCAGCATATTGGAGCGGATTTTACACAACAAGACCCTATTGGAAAGCTCTCTGTCGAGAGCTGGAGGCCACTATTCGAAGTGCAGAAATTCTGTATAGTTTCGCATTGAGTAAAGCAAGGCAAGAAGAATTAAATAGAACTAGACAAGTTCTTGAAGGTGATTATCAACGTCTAACAGTAGCTAGAGCCAATTTAGGTGTATTTCAACATCACGACGCAATCACAGGAACAAGTAAATCATTTGTAATGAATGATTATGGGCTCAAATTATACGAAGGAATTCGAAATGCTCACACTGTAATGACTCACTCGGCTCAATACATAATGACTGAAAAACCGTTAGAAGCAGAAATGCAAACTGAAAAACTTTTCAAACATTTGCCCAATTTCTTATCATCTCCAAACGAACGATCAAGTTTTCAAATGTTGCCTCAACCGTTAGCACAAAAATCCACCGATTTCAAGTTAGTGGTGTACAATTCCTTAGCCCAAGCGAGGCAAGAGGCTATTAAGGTGGTGGTCACTCACACCAACATCCGGATATTCGATTCGGAGGATAAATCAGTCCCATTCCAATTGAATCCTGTGTGGAATACAACAGCTGGTCCATTCCAGTTGGTGAGAGATCAATACGAATTGCTCTTCATTGCTCAACTTCCGCCTTTGACACTCGTCACTTATCACGTGAAGCGAGTACAAGTACGAGACTCGTCCACGATTGCATCACTAATGGTTTTCAACGGCGGACTTGGAATGGATGATACTAACATGGTTTTCTCAGTGCAGAAGGAGCAAATGGCATCAGACGATGTGTATCTCGAAAACGCCGTTCTCAAAGCCGATTTTGCACGTGAAACAGGGTTACTCAATTCCATCACACTCAAAGCTAATGGACGTACGAAGAATACTAAATTAGAGTTCCGAGCCTATAATTCAGCACAGTCGCATAGTGGTGCTTATCTATTTATGCCCGAACCCCGGCAACCAGTGCGCAACATTAGTGAAGATCCTCCTTATTTCTGTGTGTTACGAGGTCCATTGATTTCCGAAATTATCGTTCAGTACATGAATTTCTTGCTTCATACGGTTCGTATATATCATACAAATGGACCTTTATCTTTAGGACTTGAAATGGATAATGTAATCGAATACCCAACACCACCGAAATTTCGAGAGACCGAAGTGTTTATGCGAGTTATAAGTGATGTTGCAAGCGGATCATCATTTTACACCGACCTCAACGGTTTCCAAATGATGAAACGAAACATTATTCCTAAAATTGAAATTGAAGGAAATTACTATCCAGCAACAACGCAAATATACATTCAAGATGATGGCAGCAGATTATCTCTTCTACTGTCACGTGCTCATGGTGTAAGCAGTTGGCAGAGCGGATGGCTTGAAGCGATGTTGGACCGCAGGTCTTTGTATGATGATAGTAGGGGTATGGGAGAAGGTGTGATAGACAATAAGAGAACTCGGAGCCGTTTTTGGCTGCTGTTAGAAGAGCGAGTGAGTAAAAGTGAGTCATTGTCTCGACCCACTTTATTGGCCAACACTTTATCCAACAGCCTTATCTATCCTGCACACACCTTAGTCGTGGATCCTGGCAACAGTCCAGTGTTACGTAACAAAGTTTCGTTTCTGAATCGACCGTTCCCTTGTGACATGCATTTAGTAAACCTCCGTGTACTTCCCGTCAAAGCTTACTTTGAATTTCCTTCATTTAGCAGTTTGCTCATTGTACAAAGACAAGGGTATAGTTGTGATTTTTCAGCTCAGGTGTATAATTGCAGTTTAACGAATGGAGTAATCAGACCTGGTACCAGGTTTAAAGAGGTACAAATATCAGCTATTTGTAGGACATCTTTAACTGCCTTAGAATTAGGCGAGAAATTGGACAGTTTGAGTGATATCAATATTCAACCAATAGAAATCAATTCCTATAATATTACTTTTGTTTAATTTTTTAAATGTAAATATGGAAATGGGTTTGCTAGTTTGAATTTCTTGTTTAATACATTCCATAGCTTGCACACAAGTCACTTTATTCATTGCGAGTTATTTAATGATACAATGCAGGTCGAACGATGTTGTAATCAATATTGATAGAAAGTATCGTTGGTTTCCTTACATCCATATTATAATTGTTTTTAAAAATATTAATAATTCTACAATGGTAAGAACACTTTTTCAAACTGATACGGTTTTTTTACACCATAATTTAGGTTCAAAAAACTCAGGATGATATCCGAGAATGTTTCACTGGCATCTTAATGTAGGAGCGTAACAGACTATGGCACACGAGCATTGCCAATGAATTTAAAGCCTTTCTGCTTTCAAAGGCGCCATTTTCTTTTCTGAAATTAAAATAAATTTGACAAAACTGTGCCAATAGACAAAGTTTTGCTAGTCTAAGATGACCCTGGGTTGTTTATTTAAATAAATATTTCTCAACATCAAAATAAATTTTGTCTCTTTTTATTTCTCTTATAAAGTTCGGCTTAAAGAAGTTCGATCTGTATTGCATTCAAAATGAAAATTACCAAAGACGTTTATTCTTTAAAGCAATAATAATTAAGACCAAACTCAGGGCATTCAAGTAAAACTACTAAACTAGCAGACTCAGTTCTAGTTTTAATTAGGTATTTCTAATTTTAATTTTAATTAAACGGTGGTGGGTCCAAACTATTGGTCAATTATTAAGTGAAAAAGAATAAAAATGTGTTTTAACTGCCACCATGCCTTGCCGGATGTGTTTCTTCGACTGTCTTACTTTCTACAACAAGAAGACACTAAAATGTGATTGTTAATTTGTATAGAATTCCCTGTGAAACAGGTGTTTGTATCAAGGATCTTCAGAAATAGAAGTCACTACTGTTACGTATTTTATGCACTTGAACACTGCTGTGCAGTTAAAGTTCATTTTATTTAATCCAACTAATGTTTACATGTTTTGCATTATACCTGAACAATTTATGGCTATAAATTTTTATTATTTCTTTTTTTTATTTGTTATTATTTTATTTTTGCATTTAAATTATTTCCGCATTTTATGACTTTTTTTTATTACACAAATGGCACTGTAGGTATAAGAAAGAAATTGAATTAAAATTTTTTCACTTTTTCCATCGTATTTCAGTTGCACCTCATTATAAAATAATAACATAAAAGACTAATTTTTTTTTCAATTTTGAAAAAAAAAGAAATTTTTTTTAAGTAACTGTAAATAAGAATTTCATAAAAAATAAATAAATAAAAAAAATTTCAACAGCTTAGTGGTAAATTAAAAAAAAATAAGAATTTTTTTTCTTTCCAATACTTGAAGAAAATGTATGAATTAATAATTTGAGCAGAAGGGACTTTTCCCAGAGCTTACTCGTCTTTCCCCACCTTTTAATGTTGATAGCTTCAAGCCCATCTTGCCACCTCGTTATAATGACATTCCCATTACCCATCTTCCATTACTGAAAAACTTCATAAATATTTTTTTGCCAACAAGTTCGTAACCCTTTTTCTACTTAATCTGACAAAAATAAACAAATGATGATTCACAGACCTTAATATTACTTCCACATCTTTAACTTTTTTCTTTTTTTGACATTTCAAATTGCGGGCTTAGAAGAAATTTTAAAAATATAAAAACTCACATTCAAAATATCTATCGTTTCTAACATACAGTGAGTGGAATTTATAATCTACATTTGTCTTCACAAAAGCGAAACAAATGGTGACAATATGCTTCAACATCCTCAGCCACCTTTAAAGTACAATATAAAAAGAAATAGCATCTTGAGATTACTTCAAATTCCAGCCACAATGATGCTGATTAATGTAAGAAAACTTGAGCTTTGGTTAACCGTGATAAGTTGATGCTCTAACTTCAAGTGGAAATTATTAAAATATATAAAAGTTTATTTTTAAAATTTACTTTCAGAATATGATGCATTTATATTTCGTTTCATATTTTTAAAAAATCTCTAATTAAATTTATATTTTTTGCAGCGTTTTATAAAAAAAATATAAATTCGAGATTTGATCTTTAAAAACACGTAATTTAGATATCCAACCGAAACTTTTGATAATTTATTGTACTTGAAATTAGTTTTAAGTTTACGTTCATGTATTTAGAATTCACGATTAAAAGGCTTATTAAGCGGGTGATTGCTAATGCACTATGCAAAGGGCTAGATCTTATTGAAACGGACATTGTAGATGTGCGTATGAAGAGCATCTATTAGCATCCTCATCACGTTCTACCATCAGCAAATGGTGGAGTAATGACACCCCTTCCTGCCTCCAACTCCGCCTAATGACGCCACACAATTATCACCTCGTATTGCTGGCTTCATCAGCCGCCTACTGACTAGCCATGACGTCACAACCGCTGCACGAGGTCCGTACGCAATCAAATATATTCCACTTTATATTCTCCACCATTTCTTGTAAATGAAATATTTCCAGATGGCCCGCATTACAATTGCCAGACCTCTAAAACACAATTTCGATTACAATTTACTACAAACCGACAGTTGTCGGAAATGATTTAGGAACAAATGCTTTTACAGCTCGCAGATTTTAAACGGTAGAAAAAATATTGCAGTTGATATTTTATGTATTAAAAAGAAAAAATAAATAAATAAATAAACAATAAAGAAATTTTGTTAGAAAGAAATTCTTTTTGCTTCTACTGTTTGTAAACAATCTGTCAAATTAAATATCAAGGTACATAACTAAATTGTCTTTTTAGCTTCAACCCTTATATTGACTGACGTCATTAATTGATTTACATGGCACTAATGAATTGCCTGGT
Organism: Geophilus carpophagus; assembly: GCA_034687075.1. NCBI lineage: Eukaryota > Metazoa > Arthropoda > Chilopoda > Geophilomorpha > Geophilidae > Geophilus > Geophilus carpophagus. The sequence goes on along the minus strand of JAQFZN010001268.1, from coordinate 3,463 downwards.
TTAATTTATTTTCCCTAGGCACACTCACCTAACACCATCAACATTACGCTCTAAAACATTTCATTAAATTATCCAAACTGGATTGCATATTTTGATAAGAAAAGCATTATTTTTATTTATTGAATTCTTTAAATGCAAACTGACAACAAATACCATTATAAAAGGTAAGTATGAACGCGAAAAGGAAGGAATTAATAGTCTAAATTCATCCTTGAATAAGGTAGAAAGTCCCATTTATTAATAGTCCCTCGATATAAACACATTGTTAAACCTAAAATTATATCTCAAAATTCAATATTTATTTAAATTAATCTTTAAAAACGCCATTTGGTGACTCTTTACTTTAGTTTTGAAAATTAATAGAACATACAATTGACAAGAAAAAAATATTTACAATTGTATTCTTGGTTGTAGTTACAACCATAGCCTAGTTTCTGCCATTTTATCTAAGCTACCAAGCAACGGTTAAAAAATGATAGATAAAAACTAACGACCAATTAAGTTTAAAAACGCTATTTAAGTGATTAGGTTAATTTACTAATAAATAAAATTTAGTTAGGTTTGTTTTGCAATTGATGATAAAACATTAGTCAATTCAAGGAACTCATTTGTGTTATACCAAAGTTATAAATGATGTTAAAAGTAGGTCATTGCTGAGATTTTTTATAATAGAATTCTATACTTTGTTTTTATTTTTTAAAATAAATAATAAAAAATAATAAAATACTTACCTGGTAAATAGCTGTTATTTGACTACACCATATATTTATCTCTCACATAAGCTGCTGTATCTCACTGAACCTAACATTAAATCACACAGAGAAAAATTTTAGTTTGAAAACAAATTTAAATTTAAAAAACTATACCTTATTGTTCAAAGATTGAATAAATTACCTCAACTTGCAGTTTCATACTACCACATTTTAATACTAGGTACCAGATACAGTCAAGCAAGTTTGTATATCTTGTTAGCGCCATTTTTGAAAGCCAAAAACAGGAAATGGAACCTGTAGCGCCAGTCTGTGACAGAAATTGTTAACAAGCAGTCAACAAATTATATAAATCATGACCTTTGTGCATTCATGCTACTTCCATAGTGTTAAAAGGAATTTTGTAAGGGATTATATAAAAAATTATTCTTGCAGAAAATAAAGTAAAAAGTATTTGCTAAGAATGTTTTCATTAATCAAACACAAAAATTAGATGTTTGATTTGAAGATAACTTGGAAAAGCAGCATCTTTGAATTAAAGCTGCAGTTAAATAAACTAAAAAATAAATTAAACTGAAAATTGACTAATTATATACTTTTGACAAAAATGTGCACAATGTCAATTAAAACTATAATGGAAAATCAGTATCTTAAATTCAAAATTATAATTATATTTGAAATAAATATTTGAGATTTATACAGGAGACAATGTGCTACCTTTGTCATTTGTTGATTGATTAAAATTATTCAAAAATTAAAACAAAAGCAAGTCTTTTCTTATTTCACACTGCACCAGCAATGGAAATCTGTTCTGTATAGAGTCACGAGCACCATCGGGCGGCAGAAAATGGAACTAAATCGATAGAACAAAGGAGTGAGCACACTATTCCTTTTATGCTGCTTCTTTGAATGGTTTTTTTTTTAATTTATTATAACTCTGTCAAATTTGTTTTGAGAAAAAATGTCAAATGTAAAATGCAAAAACAAAATTCATTTAATAAAAAAAAATATTTTAAATTTAATATACTAAAGTACAAACAGTAAAATTTAGATTACGATAATACATTTTACTCGAAATACATGTAGTATCCATGTTTTTCCACTTCTTCTTGCATTATAGGCCCAAGATATTCAATAAGCAGTTCATACAGTTCTTCTTCTTCGGCATCTGTTATCCTTGCAATCGAAAATAGATAATTAAACCTGGGATCAGTTTCTTTCATTTCTTTTATTTTTGCTATGATCTGTAATTAAATTAAAAATATAAAATTTGTTAAAAGCAAAATAAGTTATATAATAATTTAAGCATGTTACTTGGCTATCAGCATATGTTGCTCCAAATTTTCCATATTCATCAAACAATTCTGTCAATTCTTCCAAAGTGTCGCCTGTAATTTCCTCTACGCTATTAGTAATTCTAAAAGTTGTTTTCCCGTAAACGGTAACAATAAATAGTAACAATAACAACATTAAGCAACTTAACTTCACCATGGCTTGTTTGTTAAAGTTTCAGTAAGAAATATGTTGATTTGTAATTTGCTCCTCGTTAGTACACAAATTAATCTATTAATGCTCTCTACCTTTTATGGAGATATTGATAGCTTTTATCTTTTATTTACACCAGAAACTGAATTAATTAATTACGCAATTCCGCAATCTCGAAAATTCTTATTTCTCAACATCCTGGAAATTCAAAGGTTAAAGTTTGATTGATTTACTTACAAATATGTGAACTTATGGCGCATTTAATTGATTCTTAAATTTATTAAAACAATTCTTTAAAAATTAATTGATAACTTTAAGTGTGTATTATCTGTATGTAGATTTAACAATCAAAATAGTATTTATCTGCATTCGGTGTTATAAAATAAATTTCAATGACATTAATTTAACATATCAATATGACTGACCTATAATTATGGGAAAAAAAAGCATTTATAATTTAAATGTCTCAATGTAATTTAATCGATAAAGCTAATTTTATGAACTGGAATATCCGCTGTAGATAAAATGACAGGACGTATAAAGTACATACAGTATATGCAACTTTGACCAAGATTTTGTAATTAATAAATTATAATCTGAATCAATTACACTAATAAATTATACGTTTTACCGAAAGCTTGCAGCACGGCATTTGAAACTGTATTAAACATTAATAATTCTTGAAAAATCAATTTAAATAATAGAAAAAATTATATTTGGTATTTAAAGTTTGTTTTTACCACAAATAAATTCTTGTATATTACTATTTGTGTGTGCGGTTTTTATTCAATATTAAAATTAAAATTAAAATTAAATAGAAAATAGATATTAAAATACTAGGTATTGTGGAAAATGTTTATGTAACATTAGATTTTAAAAGTTACGCAATTTTTACTCAGGAAAAAACATTATTAATGAAGATTTTTTAATAACATTTTACATTAATTTTAATCAAAACAGGACAACATATCCTCTTTCCTTTTATTTGTTTGTTTTGTATTGTTTTTTAATAGCAATATCTCTAACTGTTGTGGTATTGTTGAATGAAATTTTAATTAACTGTCAAATTTATTGCATCGAAGCAAAAAACAGGACACTTCTATCAGATTTTTATGAGTAGAAACTGTCATTAAACATAGCATTGTTTGTAAGAGCTATATAAACATCAACATTTACAGAGCATCTTCACTTCACTGTAAAAAATTTCTCTGTTATTTTACGGAAAAAGTACTGGCAGCAGGGCTGCCAGTACTTTTTCTGTAAATTAA